>PVIW01003167.1:0-180174 GCA_004026585.1 Noctilio leporinus | reverse complement strand
CCCTTGGAGATGGAGGAGTAGGCACTGTAGATGAGTTGAGGATTGAAGTGGGAGAGGGTAGAAACGGGAGGCCAGATCTGGAGAGGGAAGTGTGATAACTGATGGGAGATGAGCTTTCTGAGGAGTAGTTAATGGACCTTAGAGACAGGGAGGCAGACAAGGCCATGCGAGGAGTCATGGGATCTGGCAGTTAGGAAGTTGACCTTTTTGACCTCTCTGACGGTAGTCAAATAAGGGAATGTAAGGCTAGATAAACCAGAAAGGAGTCAAGGGTGATGAGTGATGGACAAGTAGAGGCAGCTGCTCTCTTCTGAGAAGGTTATAGAAAAGATTCAGTGGGATAATCTATTATCTTCATGGGTTTACCTACTCTGGATGTTTAATTACAAATGGAATCATACAGTGTGTGGCATAATGTTCACTTGTATGGCTGCACTATGTTTTGTTTATCTTTTCATCAGTTGATGGGCATTTAGCTGCTATGAATATTTATGTGCACATTTTTGTGTAGGCATGTTTCCATTTCTCCTGGGTAAATTCTCTACGTTTTTTTGTTGGTGTTGGTGTTTTCATAGGGCTTCTAATAGCGTCATTTATTCACTGGTGCACTTCCCATGTTACCATAACTAATGCAGCCCTAAATCTCATGACAGAATCTCTCAGTGTGTTGGTCAATTCCTTTTATCCCCCTTGTTGATGTCTCTCCTGGACACCTCCCTCTTTCTGCCCCATCTGATGGTTGTCCAGGTCTGCTGTCCCAAACTTACCCTAATTACCCTTAGCCATCTCCATGGGGGAGATATTGAAGCCCCTGTTCCCTAGTTCCTGTTTTTTTACTCCCTGGTTTTGATGGAACACATCCTCCAGTAACTTCCTGAAAAAAAGAGTACATTGGAGGTAAATTTGGGGGGAACTTGCCTACCTAAAAAATATAATCTGCCCTCCAATTTGTACTTTGCTGAGTTTAGAATTTTAAGGTTGGACATAATTTTCTGTCAGAATTTTGAAAGCGTTGCCTAATTGTCTTCTAGCTTCTGGTAAATAAATCTGATACCATTTGATTCCTTTACCTTTCTTTGTGTGCGACCTGTTTTCTCCTTGGGAAGCTTGTAGGATCTTGTTTTGGTGTTCTGAATTGTATGACAACGTGATGATATACACTGATGTGACAGGGCTGTCAGTCACTGTCCCTACTTGATGGGCTCCAGAGGGCTCACCATGGTAAACACTTGCATTCATGCAGTCCTACTGGTAGCTCAGCCTGCACTCTAGCCTGCAAGAAACTTCCCATCCCTGAGCCTTTTGGTGACACTGTGTCAGGAACCTCTTTGGCAGGGTCCCCAGACACTATGAGGCACTGAGGTGCTCTGTAAAGGGATGCCTGATGAGGAAAAGAAAGCATTTGGCATTCAAGGTGTTGGGTGGGCCCGGAGCCTGGTGTCCACATCACTGGGAACATTGGGGTGACCAAGCAGTGGCCCTGGGTAAGAGTTGGGTGGGCATGGCTAGCATACCACTGGGAGGCGGAGGTGAGAGGGGTGAAAACTGACTTCCTATTTTTGCAGTGAGTCATAATTTGGAAAAACTACTCCGTGAGATAAAGCACAGATTTACTTTTTTTTTTTTTTTTTAAGATTTTATTCATTATTTTCAGAGAGAGAGGAAGGGAGAGAAGCAGAGAGTGAGAGAAACATCCACGTGTGGTTGCCTTTCACCTGCCTCCAGGCATAGACCTGACTGGAGACCTGGCTTAGCAACCTGGTTATGTGCCCTGACTGGGGATTCGAACCAGCAACCTTTGGTTTTGCAGGCCGGCGCCTTATCCACTGTGCTACCAGCCAGGGCCAGATTTACTTTTTACCCTGTGTATACCTTTTTCAAGATATCAGCTTTGTTTTGACCTCCTCCCCCCAAGAAACCCTGAATTTATTTATAAACGTGTATTTATTCTTACATATTTAAACTTCAGTCACCTTCAGAGTACTCTCCGTTTGATGCAAGACGCCTATTGAGATGGTGTTTTCCACTGGTCAGAACAGTTTCTGAGCTCATTGATGTGGATGCCTTTTAGTGCTTCTTCTGTCTCTTGTCACCAGCTGCTGAACACTCAGCACGGTGTGGGCGTTCATAAATCACCCATCCTGAAATGAGCAAAAGCATTGAAAGAGTTCCAAAAACATTCACCGAGTCTGAACACAGCCTCTCACGACAAGGCCAGCTGGTGCGCTGATACAGATAGGTTTCCAGAGCGCCCATCTAGCAGTGGGAAGCCTGCACTACCAGGGGCACAGCCTTCAGAAAAAGATTCTGGGTTCTCCCCCCCATGGTGGGAGAGAAAACCCCCAGAATTTGGGTTGAAAGAGCTGCTGTTAACTCATAGCTTATTTTCTACTCATTTTTAACTCTTGATCTTATCTAGGTCCATTTCCTGTGACAGTTTCCGGGATTGCGCAGACCACTGAACCAAACCCCTTGCTTATTTCCTTCTTTCTGGGTCAGACTGACCTCGCCCTCAACAAACATTCTCCGCATACACACCCAGGCCTTTTGCCTGAAGTGCTGCATTGTCGCCTCTCACTGAACAGGCTTTTCTGTTGTTCTCATATTCAGTTCCTGTCTTGACGTTTTTCCTTACTTTTATGCATTTTCACTTCTTGTTCAACTAGGTCTTTCCTTGATTAAAGAGGTTCTTAGGCAAATTTATTCAAATAGCCCTTGAATATCAAATTGTCTATGTCCTTCTGGATTCTGTCTGAACCTTTTGAATGTGCAACAAGTTATTACATTTTCATGTACAGGTTGCTGTATGTTGAAATCGTTGAGGTGTAAGGGTCATGTAACCCAATGTAATCTGTCTGAAAGGCAAACACTTGCATATCCATGTCCCTGTGGGACACTTGGCGTCATTTGGAGGTTTTCATCATCTTAGGGTCTGATGCTCTTAACACGATGAACAAGTCACCTTGGAGTTAGTTCACTGGCATGTTTCCCACAGGGGACTCTTAAGCCAAGAGCTGGGTTACAGCCCTTTCACATTGCCAGCTGTAGCTCTTTTGTTTTTAAAACCTTTCCTGTGTACAAATTACTGTGTTGATTGGGATTTATGACTTAGAAACTATTTAAATTTTTTTGACAAGGTAGTATATTCATGTAGCAGGATAAAAAATATTGAGGGTACTGGGAAAGGCCTTGCCACCAGCCCTAGCCACCTTCTCTTTAGGACCCACAGCCCCACCTCCTCACAAAGAAATGATGTTTTAGGTTCTTTTCCCTCCTTGAAAATGTGATGCAAATATAAGCAGATAACAAATACTGGTTTTCATTTTTTGCTCTCCCCTCTTTTTACACAAATAGGAGCATTCTCTGCCTTGTCCAGCAGCTCAGTTGGTTAGAGCATCGTCCCGATACACCAAGGTTGCAGGTTCACTCCGACTGGGCACACGCAAGGGTCAACCAATGAATACACAAATAAGGGGAACGACAAATTGGTGTTTCTCGCTCTCAAGCCAATTTTTTTTAAAGTAGGTAGCATTCTCTGAGATTTGTTCTTCTGCACCATGTCCCCTTTTTTACTGAACTATGTACCTTGGAGATCTTTCCAGTTCTTTTCGCTCCTGCATGTTTTCCATTGTATGGCTGTGCCCTGTTTCATTCATCCTCCCGTTCCTTCACAATGGACCTTTGAGGGTTTTTCCAGTCTTCCTACTGAAAACAATGTAGTGGTGAATAGCTCTGTAAACTCATCATTCAGCGCCTGTGCAGGTGTAAGTTCAGAATAAATGACCAGCTGGGGGATTACTTCATGCAAATATTTGATAACGAAGATGGGACCATTTTGTCTGGAAATCTGCACAGAGAAACTGCTCTTTATCCTGAGATACACTGGTGTCCTTGAGGTGAATGAGGCTTCTTTTCTTAGTTACTGTCTTTGCGGTCACCTCTACTTTCCCACCCTTCCTCAGGTTTTGAAATCACAGTGTGGGAAGTGCCCACCATGTGCACAGCACTGTGTCTGCTCAGACCATGGTTCAGACCCTCACACAAGGCCCGTGTTGTGCTGGGCTCTGCAGAGGAAGCAAGATCCTGCCCTCGCACAGTGTGTATGGCCCTTTACCTACGAGGTGTCGTAGGTTTTGCTTTTAATCCTTCCTCCAATTCAACGGTACACTACAAAGGAGTAAACTGAGGCCCAGATCACAACTAGTAAATGGTAGAATGGTGACCTCAGTCTAGACTTGCCCAGCTCCAAAACCCACACACTTTTCCACTTCCCCCCATCCTGTCTGGTGCAAGTGGGCGTCTGAGTTATACAGAAACACGGTGGTGTGGTGCCTTTTTTTAGAATACAGTTTTGGAATGTTTATTTTTTCCTTTGAAAGGGCTTTTGTAGGTGTGGGTGGACACAAAGGAGCAGTCACAGAGTGCAGGGTCAAGTGTTCCATTTCTGGACCACAAGATTCAAGGGTTAAACTTTGTTGACATGATGGAATTTTTAAGAGTAGCAGGATCCCAGAGCCTGGGACTCAAGGTAAAACACCTTGGGGAACCTCTGTTTAGAAACTAATCCTAAACCATTGAAGGGCTGGGAAACTGGAAAACAGAGCTCTTTCTACATGTCTTAGGCCTTTGGATTTGCTAATGAGTGTGTGTCTAAGTGTCCCTAATAATCTAGCTGCTACATTTGGCCCTGTGAAACTGGTCTGTTGGGTTTAGGGTCTGGTTTGGGACAGTGACAAAATTCCAGTTGCTGGACCAGATGTGGAACTGCCTTGTTAAGGGGTGTCTGCTCTGTTCAGGCCCTCACCACCCCAAACAGCAGGGGAAGTCATGCTTCTGTCTAAGTGTGGACACCTGGCAAGGCCTCACACTTGACACAAGTCCTGATACACCTGTCTTCCTTACAGGACTGCTTGATTTTTGTTCCCATTTTGAAGATGAGACTGAGACAAGGATAAAATGATCTGCCCTATGGTTCCCTATGCTGATGAAGCAGCATCAGGAGTTGAACTTAGGTGTCCTAATGTGGGATCCTCTACTCATTCCTGCCCTGTACGAATAAGGTGGGAGATACCCTGGCTCAGGAATCTTGACTAGGAGCCCCTGCTCTGGTCAGAAGTTGTTTTTAAATTTAATTTAAAAAATTAGTTCCACCCAATTCAGCTTGAGTGAGTATCCATTGTATTCCCAGCACAGTGCTGGACTCTTTGGGGTACAGAGATGAATGAAACAGTTCTGACTTCCAGGGAGCTGACACCTTAACAACCAGTTGTGATACAAAGCAAAATGCAACAGAGGCCATAAAAGAGGTACCAACTCCATTTTTTGGAGTACAAAGGAAGGGAATTAGGAAAATCTTCACAGAGACTTTGGCATTTGAGCTGAGTTGTGTTAGGTGAATACACGGAATTTTAGAAAGAAGGGATAGGGTGTTCCTTTTCACAGAATTGGACCAAAATTTGGAATAATTAGGCGTGTTCTGGGAACATGTGATGAAGTGTGGCTGGAGTGCATATAGGTCACTAGTTTTCAAACAAGAACCTAAGAACCCATGGGGGTACATCCCCAAAGACCCGCATCTGGAAGGCCTGCCGCAGCGCCTAGGAGCGGCGCTCACGAAGCAGGGTCAGAGAAGGCTGTGCAGGGGAGCTACCTGGTAACCATCGGTCTTAGGGTAAAGGGGCATTAGGAGAGAGGAGCCATGTTCCAAACTGAGCCAAAAGCCCTTTTGAAAGGATTGGCCAGTGTGGGAGTGCGTGGGCGATTTGCAGTCTGCACTCGTGATAACTGGTATCTTTCTCAGCCGCAGTTTGGATCAGGCCCCTCTTCTGCTCCTGCGTATCGTGTGTCAGTCAGGAGCCTGGGTAATAAGCAGCAGAAGCAGCTGGTCGCTGCTCCAACAGACAGCGATTTCAACTGGCATGTCACATAAAACTTTAAACATGCAATACCTGACTAGTCAGGGACACTGATCTTCTTTCCCTTAGATTGTCAAATAAAAAAAAATATTAATAGCCCACACAACGATAGCCGTCTGGTGTGAGTGAGTCAAAATTATGCCTTTTTTTATTTTTTATTTTTATTTTTGGTCAGATCGGCAAAAAGTAAATGTCTTGGTGTGCTGAAGAATTTTAGTAATTAGTGTATATTAGTAATTAGTGCCATAAGATGAAAAGGTTGAAAATTGCAGGTTTTCAGCAAGAATGGTGCAGGAACCAAGAAAAGCTGGAGAGCCAGATTTGGAAAATGGACCAAGTGAGGCTCAGCAGTGGAGGGTAGCCCCAAGCCCTGGGTTAGGACCCTGCCACCATGGTGGCCACAGGCTTTCTTGGGTCATCCCTGAAAGAGTCGTGCTGCTGCTGAGTGCACTCATCGGTCAGGCCCCTGGCAGGAAGCTTCTCTGCCTGCCAAGACCGCCCTTGAGGGGAGGTCTCCAGAAGGAAGCCCAGGCTGCTGATGTGAGGGGAGGGGTGGATGATGGACTGACGAAAACACACGTGCACATGCCCGCTAGACTACCTGTGCCTCTCCTTGCCTCAAAGGTACAGTTGGATGCTGTGTGGTGTCATGGAGGCCTTTCACAGCCTCACTACACAGCTGTACCTTTCCCTCTGTGTCACACTCTGTCCGATTCCGCCACTTGCAGGACACTTCCTGGTGCTGTGGGTTCACTCGGACTCCCCTTTGCGCAGTACTTCTCCCTCTCACTCAAAACTCTTCATTTGTCTAGGCTCAGCTTCCACTCCCTGCCAGGGGGGACCAGTCCTCTCTCTACACTCGTGACAGCCCCTTCTTTGTGAGGCACTTGGTCAGTTCCCTTCCTTGTCACAACTCCATCCAGTTGGTTGGGCTTCTCTGCCACTGGGAGGTGGGAAGGAAACCAACACTTGGGAGCCCTTTCCTGGTGCTGGGACCTGTGCCTGGTGTTCAGGATCCTACAGCTGCCAGCCACAGTACCTGGGGGCTGGGCGGCTGATTTAATAACCTGCTTTGCAAGTATTTTTGTCGTTAGGCTTAGGGAGATTTGGGGGTGTGGTAATGAATGGAAGGGTGAAATGATGAGTTGTTGGATTTGTTTTCTCTTCAGCCAGTTAAGGAGCAAAAAGGTTCAGAACCCTCCCTCTCCCCACCACCCCTTGCTGTGGAAACTGCCCCAAGGAGGACAGTTCCAGGGTGTGTCTGACTCTGTTGACAGTTACCTGGTGTTGTGAAATGCTAGGCCCTTGTCTTATGGAACAGGGTCATGCAGGATGGGTTCCTTGGAGTCTTACTTTCCACTTTTGCTCAGCGTTCAGCCTCATGCTCCGGGAGAGGGGGAGAGAGAACGATAAGGTGCAGGGTGGAGCAGTGAAGAGCTGGGAGCCACTGGGAGGGCTGGGGTGGCCTTCTCATTCGTGAGTGAGGCACGTACTGAGCATCTGCCTGATGCCAGGCTCTATTTAGTGACAGCCCTACAATAATAGAACCAAAGCATCTGCCCGGTGTGGTGGCTAAGAAAGTGTCTTTATTTTATTTTTAAATTAAAAAAATTTTAATGGAGAGGGCGAGAAACATTGACATGAGCTAGAAACATCGATTGGCTATCTTTTCTGTGCGCCCTGAGTGGGGACCAAACTCACAACCCAGGCATGTGCCCTGACTGGGAATCAAACCACAATCTTTTGGTTTATGGGACAAAGCCCAACCAACTGAGCCACAGCAGCCGGGGCTAAGAGGGTGACTCTGAATCCTAGGACCACCACTGCTGGTGGGGTGATGCTGGACAAGTTGCCTACTCTCTCTGCCTCGTTTTCCTTGCCTGTGAGGTGGAGGTGACAATAGCATCTACCTGAGGGTTATGACGGTAAATGAGGAAATCTGTGCAAAACCCTGAACACAACTGTTGACGCATGAAACAGTTCAGCAGATGTTAACAATTACTATACTGTTTTTATTTTTCATTAAACAACTCATGACAAAAAATATTTAAAACGGCAACTTCTGAAAGAACCAGTTGTTCTTGCCAATCTTGTACCTCTCATTGAACTTGACATTGGCCTCCCGTTGGGCCTTGCATTTCAGAACAGGATCTCTGAAGATGTCCTTGTTGATGACAGTTTTGTCCAAGGATGTATTCACAGAGTACCTTGTGGGCATGAGGTGATTGCAGTTATAAGCTTTCACAGAAGACTTGACCTTTGACCTCCTGACACTTTTCTTCTTGCCATTGGCAGCTGTCACTTTGCAGGGAGAGCTGTCAATTCCAGCCACCAGAGCATGGCTCTAGGAGTAGTCTGAGGTGCCCAGTTCTTCACAATGCCAACTTTTCGTCTATAGCAGCGTCCAGCCAGGACCAACACCACCTTCCCAGGTTTCATAAACTTGAGCAGACATTTCAAAGTTAAGTGGAATAAAATGAACAACCTTTCAAACATGGGTGCCAACCATCTGGTGCCTCTAATTTGGTGTTAGGTTAGGAGACGTGGGTTCCTGCACTGGACACTGGCTGGGACTCTTGCATGGGCAGGGGACATATGATGGCATTTGGTTATTGACTGCAGCGTTCTGGAGCCCAGCCTCAGGGAGGGGCTCTGAGAGGAAGCCCCCAGTGTGCTTGTTGGAGCAGTGTCTGGAATAGGGTGCCTGTGAGAAGAGTGGGGGCCTTCGAAGAGGGAGGAGGAGGTTCCTGCCTCAGTGGGCTGCTTGCTTACCCACCTGCCTTGGACTGTGTGCCATTTGCTCCCTCTTTAGACTTGGACCTGTTCCTTCCTGTGTAACTACCACTGCCAGTACCACTTTTCAAGAACATATTAGGTGCTTCACACATGAAAGAGTGCTTGAAACAGCTACCTCACAGAGCAATTTGAATATTAAATACAATACCACATGCGTGAAAGTGCCAGCAAAGCGTTAAAAGCAAACCAACTGGGTGACAGTGCTGATAAAGTTATTTCCCCGTTTAAAAAAAAAAAAAAAAAAAAGTTTAAAATTTGTTTCTAGCCCTGGCTGGTGGCACAGTGGTTAAGGTGCCAACCTGAGAACCCAAAGGTCACTGGTTCGATTCCCAGCCGGGGCACATAACCAGTCTGCAAGCCAGGTCTCCAACCAGGTCAGTAGCTGGAAGCAGGTGAAAGGCAACCATACATTGGTGTCTCTCTCCGTTCCCCTCTCTCTAAAAATAATGAATAAATTTTTTTATTAAAAAAACTTTGTTCCTAAATATACATACGCACACACACAAGATAAAAAGCAGTAAAATTAACAACAAAAGCTTTTTAAGCAACGTGATTCCAATAGATTTCTGTTTTTGTCCTGATAGTTAGCCCCAGCCCTATTTGTGCAGGGCTTCTCCACCAGAAAGTGTGCATCTCAAAAGCATCTCCTTTTGTGGCTGTCACATAGTAGGCTCAGTTAGTGTTTGTTGAATGCATGTCTTAAGGGATACATCTTTATTGGTTTATCCTCTATTTAAAAAGAGAGAGGTGTTCTAGGAGTATCTTGTCAAGATAGAAGGTCTCATTTGGAGAATAATAATTTGGGTAGCAAGGTATACTTGCAAAACATAGCCAGGCAAAAATCTTCCGTTTCCCTGATGAGTCAGTTACATGCTTGCTTACCCTGAAATGAATCTTCCATTAGCATTGAACTTAATGTTGGAAGTAATGAGATGGATACATTAGTGCCTCCTCCACACACACCCAAGTCCTCCTTACTTGTTCCCCAGTTCTGTTCTGCATCTTCCAAGTTGTGATGATTGTGTATGTAAAAATCCAAGAATGTTTGTTTTATAAGGGCAAATACATATTTTTTATATTTTATCATTTCCAGAGAGAGAGGAAGGGAGAGAGGGAGAGAGGCAGAGAGGAGAGAAATGTATGGTTGCCTTTCACCTGCCTTCAGCCATGGACTTGGCTGGAAACCTGGCTTGCAACCTGGTTATGTGCCCTGGCTGGGGAATCAAACCAGTGACCTTCGGGTTTGCAGGCCAGCGCCTTATCCATTGTGCTACCAGCCAGGGCCGCAAGGGCAAATATTGTACATAGAGGAGAGGCCCAAACAAGCCTAAGTACAGACCTAAGTCCAAATCCTGGCCCAGCCACTTTGTAGCTTTCATGTGGTGGGTTTGGGCAGGTTATTAAATTTTTTTGAACCTTATTTTTCCTCACTTATGAAGTAGAATAATAATAATACTGGTCTCGTAAGTATTTAGTGAAGCACTGAGTAGGTATCAATAGTAGCTATTCTTATGTTATTGTGCACATAGAATCATTGTGAAATGAATTTCAGTCCCAATCACTTGCTGTACATTTAAGTAAAATATAAAATATGGTTTCCAATGAGAAAATATGTTTATTAACTTTGTCAATGACATCAACATTTAGCAAATATTGATGTTACTGATTGGCTTTTATTCAAAGCTTAAATTGGATTCTAACCTCAGATACCTCCCTTAAATTTGTTGTTTAAATAAACCTATCAAAGACCCCTGGCTGGTGGCACAGTGCATAAGGCGCTGGCCTGCTAACGCAAAGGTCACTGATTCGATTCCCCAGCCAGGGCACATAACCAGGTTGCAAGCCAGGTCTCCAGCCAGGTGCGTAGCTGGAGGCAGGTGAAACGCAACCATACGTTGATGTCTCTCTGCCTCTCTGCCTCTCTCCCTTCCCCTCTCTGGAAAAAAATAATAAATAAAACATCTTCTAAAAAAACAATTACATATTTTTCAAAAACCTGTCACAGGATCAAATACATTTTTTATGTGCTAGATATATTTCTATATATTAATATATATTCATCAGAGTTTAGATTCTTCCCATAGTTACTAGGAAAAAAACTGAATCTCAGAGAGACTAATTTTCCAAAGGCAACATCATGATTACATTACTAGATTCACAGCCTGGTCTCGCTGATTCCATAACCGGTTCTCCGAATTTAAACTTGGGAATCCCCATTCTGTTTTGCCTTCCTGTTCTTGGTTTAGCTTTTAGACATCCTCCTCTTCTCTCTTAATATGATTCTTTGCCTCACTTCCTAGGAAGTGGCCTGTTTCCTGGTGTTCATTGTGTGTTTGTGTATGTGTGCTTGTGTGTGTGTGTGTTGATCATTTTAACACCATACAGGGTGGGGGCAAAGTAGATTTGTATTTGTCCATATGGAAAAAATACAAGAATTAATACTATTGTAACACAGGAATAAGCTGTTTTATGTTTCCACAACTGTGAACCCACTTTTGCCTTGTCCTGTACATAACCAGAGCTTTTATTTTTCAATGGCTATCTGGAAGACTCTTCATCGGTTGACAAAATAGTTTCACCTATTCAGATATTATATTCTCTTCTCAAGTCAGAATTTAACCCTTCAGAATGATTCTTTTTCTTCTTTAATCCTCACCTGAGGGCATATTTTCTTTTTTTTTTTTTTTTTTTTTAAGATTTTATTTATTATTTTCAGAAAGAGGGGAAGGGAGAAAGGCAGAGAGGGAGAGAGACATCAATGTATGGTTGCTTTTTACCTGTCTCCAGCCACAGACCTGACTGGAGACCCGGTTTGCAACCTTGCCATGTGCCCTGGCTGGGGAATCGAACCTGCGACCTTTGGGTTTGCAGGCCGGCGCCTTATCCACTGTGCTACCAGCCAGGGATCTTTTTAAGTAATTGATTTTGGAGAGAGAACACATCAATCTGTTGCCTCCCAAACCTGCAACCTAGGTGTGTGCCCTGACCATGGATTGAACCCATAACATTTTGGTGTATGGAATGATGTTCCAAATAATGCTCTGAATGATTCTTTTTCTTTTTTTTAGAGAGGGGGGGAAGGGAGAGAGAAAATATCGATCAGGTGCCTCTCCACATACCTCAACTGGGGACCAAACCCACAACCCAACTGAGCCACACTGGTTAGGGCACTTGGAATGATTCTTAATAAATTCATGGTGTTATGGGACTCTGGACAAGCCAGCACCCCCTCTTACAAACCAGGGTGACCAACTGCTATGCTGGAGGGACTTTCTTACCTAGAACTTTGTTGTACAACTTGGTATGGCTCCTCCCTTAAGGAGAAAGAACAAGTTCAATGCCATGCGCTGCAGAGCCCTTGATGATTTGGCCCTGACTGCCTCCCTGGCCCGGTGCCCTGCCCTGTCAGTTTTGTTCTCTTCAGCAGCCTCCTACACAGCTTTATGCCTCCAGTTTTATGGCTCCTGCAATTCCCTGGGCCTAAAGTTCACCTTGCGTCCTGATCACCACTCAATCCAGCTTTCTCGGGAAGCTGCTTGACCTGTTCAAGAGTCAGTGATTTTATCACATTCTCTATGTCCTCCTTGTCTGCTGTGACAATCACCACAGACCATACTGTGTCACTTTCCACTAATTCATTGAGGCCAAGGGGCATTTTATACTCTCTGGGCCAGCACAGTCACTACATATTTTAGGGCACATAGGTGGGTGGAACAACAAAATCAATCTCAAACTCTGTCCCTTCCACCCTTCCTCCCTCCCTCCCTCTCTCTAAAATCAATAAAATTTTTAAAATTTATAAATTATTTTACATTACATACCTACTTCGCCCAAAGTGGGAGCTTTGTAAACATTGCATAGATGTCTAGATTTCTCAGGATAATAAGATTTTGAAACTGTCTTGTCCCATTGTGAGGTGATGTGTCCCTTGCAGTTTTCATTCAGAAAGAATCATGGCCATTTTTATAGATTGCATGAAAGTTGCTTTTGGGAGCATTTCATTGAATCAATGCCATTTTTGTTTTTTTGTTTTTTTAAAGATTTTATTATTTTTGAGAGAGGAGAAGAGAGGGAGAGAAACATTGATGTGAGAGAGAAACATTGATCGGTTGTCTCTGGCATAAATCCCTACCAGGACCAAACCTGCATCTCAGGTGTATGCCCTGACTGGGAATCTTACTAGTGACCTTTTGCTTTGCAGGACAATGCCGGACCAATTGAGCCACACCAGTCAGGGCTAGTGCCAGTTTTGTAACTACGAGGGTGCGTAGTGCCCAGAGAGGTCCAGGGTAGTGGGAGGTTTTATTCATGTGCTTGGGGATACAAGATATAAGAAGAGCATTCAAAAATAAAACTTATTGTATGTAATGTAGCAAAGTTAAATTTTTGAAATGTTAAAAACATACTCATGCTAATAAATTGGCAGCACATACTAAGGATTTATTAGCATTATAAACAAGACAAATCATCAGTGTGACAAAGTTGGATCTAAGGGGAATGCAAAAAACTAATATTTACATAGTAGAAAAAATAATAAGATTGCAGTTTTGGATGCAAAACTGGTTGATAGCCTATAAGCCAAAATAAACAAAGTCTTTAAGGTTATCGTTTTTGTGAGACAGGTCTCATTGCAATTTATCAGTTTTCTACTGGTAAAAGTCTTAACTTGGCAGAATGTGGACCTAATCAGTAGCAAATAGAAAGTCAAACAAGTTTATATTTCCATAGAGTATCAGGTGACTTTTAGGTGGGTAAGTTAGACATGCTACTCCCTTTAAAGTCATATTTGAAGTATAATGTGACTTTAAAGGGACATTATTGCTTTTTGCCTTATTTGCAAGTTTTAGATAATTTTAACAAATCACAATCGGGTGTAAGAGCTGAAAGGTAGCTGGATCTGAGGTAGAAGAGGGTCTTTGGTAAAAGCAGTTGTGTTTTTGAGATGGAATTGTGAAATGCAGACAGGAGAGAGGAGGTAAGCAGGGAAAAGATGAGGCATGGTAGTCATCACATTCAGAGAACCCCACCTGACTAACTGCTGGGAGGCAGGCACAGAAAAGGGAGGGGGTGCTTTTCCAGGATGGATGATGAGGTGGCTGAGTGGGAAGTGAGGTCCCTTGGAGTTGGAAGGAGCAGGTAGTAGGAAGCTTTGTCAGAGATGCTTGATTTGGCATGGAAGATTGCTGGACCAACAGAGACTCTAGGACGATGGTCGTCGCTGGGTAGGAGGCTGCAGCTGAGCTCAGGCTGAGTATGGAAGTGGAGCAGAGGGTAACGCTGATACCAGGGAGGGAGAGTTGCCAGAAATGCAAAGTGAACTCACAGCCGAGGAAAGAAGAAAGAGCAATTTGAAGGTAGTGCTGAAAAGATCACTCTCCTGGTGAAAACGTGAGAGCTGGCTCAGGTCCCCTGCTGTGTTGAATCGGAGAAGCCAGGTCTGGCCAGCAGCCGGAACCCCCTGAGGCTTCTGTTGTGCCGCCTTTTCCTCTTAATTTTCAAATGTTTTTTTTTTATTATGTAATATTTGATATATGCAAAGGGATATGTGACACATTCATGTGTGTTATGAAACACAAGCATTTGAGAAACCCTATCTCTCCACCCAGTTTTTTCCTTTATGGTTTCTTTGCCAGTACAAAGAGTTGACTCACCCCTCACTGAAAATACAAGGTGCTCCTCAGTCACTGGTTTGCCATCCTTGGTGGCTGGTGCCTCCTCCTGACTCCCTTTCCCCAGAGTCCCTGTTCTTGTGCTCCAAACTCTCACCACAGTAGATGTGCCCCTGCTGTTGCAGTGGGGTGATTTTAGGCACCGATTTGCCTATTAAAGCTGTCCCTATGTTCCTTGTGTTTATTGCTTGCATTCAGGGCCTCCGCTGGTAGAGCCCAGCCTCTCTGGCTCCTTGTTCCTGCAGGTGACTTGAGTGGGAATGGTGATGGTTTGGCTCCTGAGAAGGCAGTGGTGGTCACAAACCGCAGAATGGCAGGGAAACGAAAAGTTACTTCACACTTCACCCTGAGATTTGATCCTGTCTCCATTTGGTTTTTATTTTATTTTATAGTAAGATTTTTGTCATTATTAGGGGCAATTCCTAGGAGGGGAGGTAGGAGCATCAGGTTGAAAGCAGGATACTCAAGGGAAATACTTGTTGGGTATGAGACTGTGTGTGTACCTCCCTCTGCCCCCTGGCTGTGGCCTCATTCCCAGTGGCCCACACACATCACACACCATGCCTACTTCTGTGTGCTTGTGTTTGTTGAACTGGGCTAATGAAAGATAAAATGGAAAAGGAAAACTAAATGGAGAACGTTTAGATGAATATTCTTAATGATCTTACAGATGAGGGATTTTTAAAGTGTAACACAAAACCACAATTTTACTACACTATATTTAAATTTGCATAGGGTCAATTTATGCTATAATGCAACATATGAATTCCTAAAAATCACACAGTAAAAACTACAGAACTTAGGAGAGTGGGAGTGAAATACTCAGAAATTCCAGAGTTGACAAAATAGAGAGAAAATAAGTAAAAAATAGGGACGTAATAAAACAATGCAGTTTTTGAGGCGTTGTGTCTAAGAAGTATGTAAATATCATAATAAACATGGCACTTTACCTTGAAAAAGAGCTAAGGTTTGCCTGTGGAAATGGGTATTGGAAGGTTACAGCTTATGACTTACTGTGAAGAGACCAGGAGCAGGGCTCCATGAAGTCAGAGGGAAAGTTCTGACTTTTGCAATAGAAAGTAGAAGGTCATGGTGTAGGATGCATGCAGTGACCTGACAAGCTGGTGATTGTCTGAGGTGAACGCTTGTGCACATTTTGTGGATTCCTTAGGTGGCCCGTTTCAGCCGGGTATGGTTTTCTGCATTTCCTAGTGTATCTCTCATGCGTAAGTAAACACAACTCATGTTATGCTCAGATTGTTCCTTCAATACATCCAGTGCATTGGAACAAGTTTCTTGTTTTTCAAAATAAGAGTCAAAGCAAAACTGATGATCAAAGAAACAAAACAAAAAACACTTGTACTACCCAATACTAAGTGCCAGGTACTTGCCCCATGAGTTAGGTATAATTGTTAGCCACATTTTATAGATGAAAAACTCCAGCTCAGAGAAGTAAAACTTGTCCCAAGTCACAAGGCTAAGGACATACATGGTAACTGTTAATCACTATATTATTCTTTTTCCTGAACAAACTTAAAGTAACAAAGAGTGGCAAATACCCATTATATATGAAATTTTTTCAAATCAATAAAGACAAATAAAATTGATATTTTCAAATCAATAAATAAATAGTTCAATAGAAAAATGGACAAGGATGAGGAGCAGGCAGTTTGCAAAGGAAGAAATACAAATGGCCAATGAAATTGGGAGAGGAGGCATTCAATCTCATTAGTGTTCATACAAGCCAGAACCGTTACATGTCTTTTTTCCCCGTAGTCTGATGGACAGAAGTAGATGTGGGGACATTCTTGGCAGGAGCAGGGATTGTTGTAACTTTTCCAAAGTGTACACGCCTGTCCTTCAGCTCAGCCATCTAACACTAGAAACCTATCCAAGAAAATAGATAAGTGGAGAAAGATCTTTGTTCAAGAGTTTTGTAAAAATTGTTAATAATCCTATAAATTGGAAACATCCACCCATCGTTATTAAGTGGTTAAATTCTAGTGCATAGCCAAGTGCTGGAAACAGCCTAAGTGCCCATCAGTGGATGATTGGATCAAAAAACTTTGGTCCATTTACACAATGGAATACTACACAGCAGAAAGAAAGAAGGAACTCCTACCCTTTGCAACAACAGGAATGGAACTGGAGAGCATTATGCTTAGTGAAATGAGCCAGTCAGTGAAGGACAAATACCATATGATCTCACCCATTACAGGACAATAATGAACAAAACTAACAACAAGCAAAACAGAACCAAGTATATGAATACAGTGAATAGGTCTTCAATGGTCAGGGGGAAAGGGTTTGCGGGGAGGGGGGAGGCAGAGGCAAGGAAGGGGAGCAGCTTAGACAAGAACCTAGTATAAAGGAACCATGGACATGGACAACAGGTGGGATTGACTTTGGGGGGAATGGGTGGGTGGGGAGGGGGATAGAGGGGAGCAAAAAGGGGATGGCTGTAATACAACAATAAAATTAAATTTAAAAAGTTTCTAGTGCGTAAATTCAATATAATACAATATTTGGAACTCTTTAAGAATGATGGTATTGTGTCCAATATCCATAACGGTTGACAGTATTTTTGTGTTTTACCAAGCAAAAGGAGCAGGGTACAAAGTAGATGGTCCTGTTTTCACAAAGCCATTCACACGCATGTACACGGTTGCATGTGTGAGCAAGCCCTATGTCGGAAAGGGCCTGGGTGCACACGTAGTTTGAAGACAGAGTTACCCCACTTGGGGCTCCAGACTCATAATTCCTGACCGTAATTAACCTGACAATATTTTGGGTTGGCTGGTTTCAGTGCACAGCTGACAACTGGAGCCTCTAATTTTGGTTACAAGCTTTTGAAGAGCCCAAAACCCAGGTATAGTTTCTAGGGCCCAGTCCACTTTATTAGCAACTTAATCCTTAGTTTAAGCAGCAGCTAAACACAGGAATGTGACTTGGTGGCAGTGGGGTAAATGCCAGGGCTGGCCCAGTAGGCTCCAAGGAGGCCTGTGTCTGGGGGCCTCAGTTCATCATGCAGTAACCGGAACTTCATTTTCAAAGCTCCGTAAAACCTGTGCCTCCTCCGCCTGCCTTTTTCAGGTTCCATGGCTCTCTGTGGAAATGAGAGCCCGTCATCGGAGCAGGGAACAGCAGGAAACATTAAGGACGCCCCCATGGGGAGAGGGGGGCCCAGAATTACAAAGCAAAACTGCACTTGGGGTGGCGGCTCTGAGCCTTATTTCTCCAGGCCTCATTCCCAGTGGGGAGACTTCCCCACTTTTTTGTCACTACAGTCCAAATGGGGGTCCCAGAGAGGCCCTGTGCCACCTCACTGGAGCAGTGGCTTTAAAGAACTTCCATTACTTCCTCCTTCAGATGCTGGGTCTTAATGGGCCCTTTGTGCCAATCAGCCCAGAGCCCATCTGCCTGGCTGGAGATAACACCATAGGGACTTGTCAAGTGTGGGTTGAAAAGGATTTATTTTTTTAATTTAAGTAACTGTATTCCGTCTGCCTACACACTCTCACCCTACTTTGTGACCTCTGCGAATTGCGTCACCACGCCAGCCATGTCTTGTCCACAGAGGTTGTGGAGAGCACTCCGCTGGACCGTGCCAGCGCAGCCAAGTGCCCGTGTAGTGGGTGCTCTAGAGGCGCCACTAAAGGGAACCTTTGTGAAGAAAGGCCTGCCCCTCCCCAACCACTTTGCGTAAATTATCTTCGGAATCCTCACAACAAAGCAGCTGAGTATTTTCTTAAAAGATTTTATTTATTTTCTTATTTTTAGTGAGAAGGGAAGAAAGGGAGAAAGGGAGAGAAACATCAATATGTGAGAAATGCATTAATCAGTTGCCTCTCACACACCTTCAACTGAGCACCTGGCCCACAACCCAGGCGTGTGATTTGACTGGGAATAGAACTAGCGACCTTTGGGTTTACAGGCTGGCCCTCAATCCACTGAGCCACACCAGCCAGGGCCCACGTGAGTATTCTTGAAGCAGCCTTTCATGGTGAGGAAACCAAGAAAAGTGACCTGCCTACATTCACACGCAACAGGTTACGTGGGTGCCTTGAGACTCACCTGTGCCAAAGCCTGTGCCCACCTACCAGGCCTCCGGCCTCTTTTCCCTTTTGCCCTTCATGTTCCATGAATAAAAACAACCAGCCAAAGAGTGGTGTTCTTTTAGCACAGGCAGGCTTCTGTGTCAGGGCTTCAGCCTCGGCATTGTACGGGAATTGAAAAGCTCAATAGGTTATTAGGTTTCTCTTCTTCGTTTTCTTAAAGCTTTTTATGACCTGTGTTGTACTTGAAATGTGTCAGCATTAAATTGTTCTGTTTAAAATTTGTGCTGAGTTGGGGGAAATCTCTTAGTTTAATCATATATCGAGGAATTGGAATTGGTTGGTATGACAATATCTGCAGCAATCGGTGCATTTCTCCCTCTCATACACAAGAAGCCAAGTGGAGACAGAGCGGTTTTGGGGTGTTGATAAGTAACATCACCCTGCAGCCTTTAGATGCTGTTCTGCCAGCAGGTTGAAATGACCAGACACTTCAAAGTGCTGAACTGCCAAGCTCCAGTTATCTGACATGCAAGTCACACTAGAAACCCCCAGTAGCATTTTGCGTGCCTAACATGAGATTCTCCATAGCCTAGGCCCCACATCCCACAGGCTGTTAGAGACCTGGGAGGGACTTGCTAGTGGAGCTTTGGGGAAATTAATGGAAAGGGTGTTTGGGGGATTGTTTTTGTTTTTTCTTTTGGTGAGCAAATCAGAGCATCCTGTGACCTTGAGGGTTTGGAGAGGGAGGTACCACAGTTCAGGAGCAAACAGTAGCTCTTTGGGAATATATTGGAGAGGAAAGGTGGGACAGCATAGAGAATTGCAGGTCTGAAAATAGTTGGGACAAAGCTGAGGCTCTAGACTCCTATTGGGCACCCAGCCCTATGAGGAGGAACAAGGGAGTCATGAGAGATGAGTCATGGATTAAGTTGGGTTTTGGTTAGCCTTTGTGAAGAGGAACTGGGGAAAGAGGCCCTGCAAGCAGGCCTGACACCTTCTGGGCCAGGAATCCAGGGGTCCTGGTACTTGGAACATGAACCGGGGTGGAGGAAATTTCCAGGTGGACACATCCCATTGGACCCACAGACTCCTTGCCCCAGGGAAGAGGCGCAGCCAGGAGAGGGCCAGAGTGAGTCCTCTGAGGCATAGAGCCCAGGGCCCAGGTTGCTTGTCCTGACCTCCTAGCAGCGACTACAACTGTGGTACAGTAGAACACAGAGCTGGGGGGCAGACACCTGGCCGTGTCCCGGTGGGCTGTGAGACTTCGGCCAAGTCATTTCACTGTTCTGGACTTTGTGGATGATTTTCCATCTCTTCTCCAAAGATCTATGACTTGGGGCAACTTGTGAGTGTTTCTAGGTTACCAGCAGTGCCTAGGAATAGGCTTATCTTGGAGAGGAGGCCCAGAACCTGCTTGAGGTCAGAAGGGAAGGCAACCTGGGGTGAGGGAGAGCTAGAGTCTGGCCCAGCTCTGCAGCCAGACTCACACGACTCCTGCCCTGCTGTGGGGAACAGTGCTATGACTGGGGGTGGCCTCACAGAACAAGGTTACCGAGCTCCACAGCCTTTGGACAGCAACCACCCGCTTTCCACCCCAGTGTCTCCAACTGTGAGATGGGACCAGCAATATCCTCCAAAAGCAACCCTCACCCTGCACCCAGGTGGCTCCTGATAGGCCTGATACAACAAGGAAGGTGGCTAGAAAGGGCTTGGAGGTTAGGAGAAAGAAGAACTTTAATTCGATGAAGTCCTGGCCCATTTTCCCTCAGTTGGTCATCTTAGCCCAGTCGGTATCCCCACATGAGAGGTGAGGGTTTCCTGACCCATTTCTAGTGAACAATTTTGGATTTTCATGCCTCAGTTTCTAAGCAAGCATGAAAGTTCAATATTTTAGATTGTCAATAAAATGACTCCTTTTCATTTATTCACAGAGATGCTGCAGTTTGTCAGCAATCAAGTGGGAGAGTTCCCTGACCTGTTCTCAGAGCAGCTGTGTGGCTCCTTCCCTGGCAGCGGTGGTGGTGGTGGTGGTGGCAGCGGCAGCGGCAGCAGCAGCAGCAGCAATGGCGGGACCGGCAGTGGTGGAGCTGGGGATGCATCACTGCAGCGCTCCTTCAGCCAGGTCCCCTTGCCTTCCTTCTCTCCCTCGGCCACCTCCCCCCAGGCTCCAGCCCTGCAGGTCAAGGTCTCCCCCACCTCCGTTCTCACTCCTCCAAGGGCAACTCCCGTTCTTCAGCCCCGCCCCCAGCCCCAGCCTCAAGCTCAGCTGCAGCAGCAGACAGTAATGATCACCCCAACATTCAGCACCACTCCCCAGACGAGGATCATCCAGCAGCCTTTGATATACCAGAATGCGGCCACCAGCTTTCAAGGTGAGCCAGGAGTCAGATAGGATAGTGATGGGTTGTTCAAGTTTATGTGCCGGTGTGCTGATACTTCCAAGGCAGATGGTAAATTGTTCTGTCCTCTTCGGGGATGACAGACTATCGATTTGGTCCTGTCTAAATGCAGTTAGTGACTGCCAGTCAGAACAGTGGTGCAGGAACAGTTCACATTAGGCCTCTTCAAGTGTCTTAATATCTATTGTGCCTGTTTCAAAGAGTCCAGCAAGCGGATGGACACAGGGCTGTCCTGGTAACTAGAGGTGGAGGCTTAAGTAGAATTAAGAATTAGTCTTGAAACATACCCAGATAACAGCCAGACCTTAGCACCTGTAAGTTGAGATCTGAGCTACAACTTTTAACTTAGGTGCTGGGTCTCCGAGCAACAGGCCTTCTGGTAGGCCTTTGGTGTGTATGGAGCGAAAGCATGACTGGCCCTGTGGGTGTGCTGGGTGGGATTTGTGTTGCTCTGATGGTCCTTCATTGGGCTTTCAGGGTTTAGGGGATGGGGGAGCATCAAGGCCAAAGACTGAGTCTGCCCAGACTATAGTTGCTGTTGGTTTCATGGGAGCCAGTGGAGCCCCAGGGAGTTGTTACCATCTGTTAACTCCCTTGTTGGGTGTAGCCATTCACTGATTAGCTTCCCTCACCTCCACCCCAGCACCCAGAATAATGAAATCATTTGCATTCGTTCCCTCAAATTGTTGCAGCCCTTCTGGGATGTTCTTGTTATTTGGAGCAGCTTGTTAGTGGCTGTGCACATCTTTAGCAGCAGGTGGGGTGTTGGGGTCATCATGAGGCACTCCATTTTTTGTTATTGCTGCAGCCAGTGACAGAATGCATTTCTCGTCCATGTGACTTTTTTCTCCTTTTTCTCAAGTCCTTCAGCCTCAAGTCCAAAGCCTAGTGACATCCTCCCAGGTGCAGCCGGTCACCATCCAGCAGCAGGTGCAGACAGTGCAGGCCCAGCGGGTGCTGACGCAGACGGCCAATGGCACGCTGCAGACCCTCGCGCCAGCCACGGTGCAGACAGTCGCTGCGCCCCAGGTGCAACAGGTCCCGGTAGGTGGCTGACAGGGATTTAGGGAGGCACTGCTTAGGGATCTCAGCTGGCCTCCGGTTGAAGATGGGATCAGTATACTAAGGACCCCTGGCGTGTGCGGGAGCACTTACAGGGTGGGTAGGGTTCCTGGGCCCTGCAGGGTACCAGTGAGCTTGGTGTGGAGACCTGGCGGAGGTGCCCCTGAGGGTGTACACGGTACTCATTTGGACTCAACAAGTGTGTAAATGTACTGTTTACCCAGACAATGGGTATAAAACTGGAAAGAAATGTGCTAAAATGTTTTAAAGTCATATGTCATAGTAGACATATTTTCTTACAAAATAATTTATCTTAAAAAAGAAAATCGGGGGAATGGGTGGGTGGGTGGGGGGACAGAGGGGAGCAAAAAGGGGATGAATGTAATACAACAACAATAAAATTAAATTAAAAAAAAAAAAAAAGAAAATCTTAGTTTATCATTTTTGTTTCTCAGCCAGGTTCCCAGCTTTCCTGAGTTTGTTCAAAATCAGACCTCTCCCCACTGCCACCTGCCCCAAGCCACACCACCCTCTCTGCTAGGCCACTGGCTGCTCTCCTAGAAGCCTTGCAACCTTAAAACTCCCTCGCTTTCTCCCTCTCAACCCAGTAATCAAGCTGTGTTCTCAGTTTCATGAAAAAAAAATTTTTTTTCTTTCTTGAAGGTTCTATGCAATAAAAAGCTAATGCAAAATAGAAAAATAAAGCTACCTTCCTGTTCCTTTTCTTCCTTCTCTGTCCAGGTCCTGGTACAACCACAGATCATCAAAACAGATTCCCTTGTTTTGACCACACTGAAGACAGATGGCAGCCCTGTCATGGCTGCAGTCCAGAACCCAGCCCTCACCGCCCTCACCACCCCCATCCAGACAGCCGCCCTGCAAGTGCCAGTAAGAGCCACCTTCTCTCTGCCCTCCACCCTCCGCCTCCTTTCTGGGAGGTGTTAGGCCTCAGAGAT
Organism: Noctilio leporinus; assembly: GCA_004026585.1. Classification (NCBI taxonomy): domain Eukaryota; kingdom Metazoa; phylum Chordata; class Mammalia; order Chiroptera; family Noctilionidae; genus Noctilio; species Noctilio leporinus. The sequence continues at coordinate 157,319 of PVIW01003167.1, read as the reverse complement.
GTTAACAAAGCCTGTGTGCTGAGTAGGTGCAGAACTATGGAATATGTCAGTCACGGTGTAAATATCACACCCTTAGTCTTTTCCCTTGAGAAGTACCACCAATGTGTGTTACGTGGGAGTACAGGGTCCTGATGGGGAGAGAGGAACCGCAGAGGAACCCCAGGTCCTGGGCAACAGCTCTGCAGAGGGCCATCCACCTTTCAGGTCCTGCCAAAGGAGGATTGGCTTCTGAAGGACCCTAGATGCCCCCTAGGCAGGGAGGGGCTTCAAGGTGAGGAACATGGAAGGGACCCATCCTTTATGTGTAGGGTTTCAGCCACTCTCAGTATCTTTAGCAGGAGAGTCTGACAGCTTTATTTGTAAAAGCAAAGAACTAGGAACAACCCAAATGTCTATCCAAAAAGAACTATTGATATTTATGGCTACATGAGTAACCCTCAGATGCCATATGTTGAGCAAAAGATGCCTGTCAAGGAAGAGCTCCTGCTAATGATTCCACTTACATGAAGCCCAGGGAGAGCAAAAGTAAGCTGTGGTGCTAGAAGCCAGAGTGGATTACAAGAGGTGGAGGAGCACATGTTACTGGGAAGAGGCATGAGCGAACTTTCTAGGGGGTGGAAATGCTCTGTGTTTGGTCTGGGTTGTCTTAAGTTACACCCATTGTATACATACGTAAAAATTAACCTATATACTTAAAGTGTGTTTTCTGCCATGTGCAAATTATTTCTTGGTAAACTAATGAAGTTAGCAGCTTGTTATTTGTGTATTGGTTATTTGGACATTTGAGGCCATTTCTTGAACAAAAAAACCCTAAAACTAGTACAAATAGAAAGATAGAGGACAAAGCAAATTTCAGGGGAGAAATGGGAGAAGCCTCTATGGTTGGCCTATTTACGAAACAAAATTACTCTGATGAGAGTGTCACTTCTGCCCTTGAGGTTTTTGATGTCTATATTGTGTAAGGAAATGCAGTTAACTGCTTAATTGCCATGTGAGGGGAAAATATGAGTCATCCTCTGGGAAGAGGTTCCCCCTCAGGCCAGAGTGACAGGGCGCACTGTGTGCCGGCTCATCTCAGACATGGTCAGTGGGTTGACAGCAAAACAGAAGTCATGTGACTTGTTTCTGGACCCCTAGATCAAAGGACAAAACAATTTTATCTACATTAATCCTTTGGAAGGTAATTATGGACAATGATTCTGAAAGGGGCCTAGGAACTGAGGCACCTGGCTCCTCAGGCTTCTTAGGGCTTGACTTAACCCAGAAAGGGTCTCAGACCACCCAGAGCTGCTCTGGGTGGTGCCCCATGGACAAGCCCCACATTTGTCTTGCAAAGTTGCTTTTCTCAGACCAACCAAGGGGTAAATCTGCCCTGTGTTTGTGCCTGTTCTAGACCCTGGTGGGCAGCAGTGGGACCATTCTGACCACAATGCCAGTGATGATGGGGCAAGAGAAAGTGCCCATTAAACAAGTTCCTGGAGGAGTCAAGCAGCTCGAGCCCCCTAAAGAAGGAGAAAGACGGACAACACACAACATCATTGAGAAGCGGTATCGCTCCTCCATCAATGACAAAATCATCGAGTTGAAGGACTTGGTCATGGGGACGGATGCCAAGGTAGGTGCCAACCAAAATGGTATTTCATGCCCTGCCATCTTCCTTCTGTCTGCCTTTGCTTTGGGAATTTAGGAGTCTCTAGGCCCAGGGTGAGCGAATTCAAATTAGGTATTTTCTTGTTAAAGCATCTTAGTTTTTCGAAATTACAAAATATTAATGTAAGTGGGCTATTGTGGGCTGGATAAGAGAGTGGCCTTCCTGGACCTTTGACTCTGCTCTGTGGTGATCATGGATCCCAAAGTCCCAGGCAGAGAAACACCTGCCCCTCGCTGGGCGCCAGGTGCCCAGCTGCGTGTGCCATGACGTCTACTGTTGGCACTGCTGGCCTGTGTTTAATTGTGTTCAGAGTATCAAGCAATATTTTTACCTGTTAGGGAGGAGAGAAACCAGAACGGGTCTGGGATCAACAGCAAATATAGGAAATTGATTTTTCATATATTTCTTTCTTTTTTTTTTTTTAAGATTTTATTTCATTATTTTTTAGAAAGAGAGGAAGGGAGAGAGGCGGAGAGGGAGAGAGACATCAACGTATGGTTGCGTTTCACCTGCCTCCAGCCACAGACCTGACTGGAGACCTGGTTTGCAACCTGGTTATGTGCCCTGGCTGGGGAATCAAACCTGCGACTTTTGGGTTCGCAGGCCGGCGCCTTAATCACTATGCTACCAGCCAGGGCCAATTTTTCATATATTTCCGATGTTTCAGTGAATATATCTTGTACACTGGCATGTAGATTCTTTTTTTACCTATTTTGAGAGAAAATTTCACTTTCCTTTATAGCCTACAAATCAGAGAGGTACTAATAACACCTTTACTTAAGATAACTATCCAATAGTGCTGTTTTTTGTCATTTGCTTAAAGCTTATTTGGTGCTGGGATTAATATAGGAAGTAGACTGACAGCTAAATGTATCAGGTGTCACGATTTGCCAGGCCAGGAGCTAACCTCTTTCCATATATTATCTCATTGAGCGCTTACCGCATTCCTATGATTTATATCATTATCCCCATTTTAAGGAGGAGAAAAGTGAGGTTCAGAGATGTTAGGCACCTTGTCCTGATAGCATAGCTAATCATTGGGAAAGCCAGCATCTGAAGCTGGCACCTTCCGTGCTGGAGCTCTGGGCCTCCACCCTCCTCACCATGCCGCCTGCACTGATGCCACTGTTTTCACCTGTCTCCTTCCCAGATGCATAAGTCGGGTGTTTTGAGGAAGGCCATTGATTACATCAAATACTTGCAGCAGGTCAATCACAAACTGCGCCAGGAGAACATGGTGCTGAAGCTGGCGAGTCAGAAAAACAGTGAGTGTGCTCATGGAGCAGGGGGCTGCCGACGCGGTCACAGGAGAAGTCCTGTGCCAGTGCCAGGAGGGCCCATCATGCGCACGAGGTATCTCCAGGGGTGACGCGGGAGCTGGGGACCTGAGCCCCTCACCCGGCCCAGGTGGCTCAGGAGAATTGGGCTGTTTGCCAGGGAGGGGTTTCTTTGCAGAGCTCCTGAAGGGCATTGACCTAGGCAGCCTGGTGGACAATGATGTGGATCTGAAAATTGACGACTTTAATCAGAATGTGCTTTTGATGTCCCCTCCGGCCTCTGACTCGGGGTCCCAGGCCGGCTTCTCCCCCTACTCCATCGACTCTGAGCCCGGAAGCCCTCTGCTGGATGAGGCAAAGGTATGGACTTTTGAAATCCCCCAACCCCTGGATCTCTCCCATCTCTCCAAAGTGAATAGTAGGGAGGCCACAGAGAGGAGCCAGGGCTGGTAGGAGCAGGAACCTGGTGAGATTAGCCAGGTCTTGGAGAATAAAGAGAGGAAACTGACTGGTGGAGGCGGCGGGGACGATGACGATGACACTAGGGGCTGTTGAACTGGTTCAGTGTAGTCTCGTTGAATTGGTCTTGGCTGCAAGGGCCCATCAGAGAGGAATGAGGGCCAGATCCGGAGTGGAAACACAGCAGCTGGCAGGCGGGCACAAGGCATTGCTGGAGGCGCCTCATTACCTCCCTTGCCTGTAATGGGCCTGGCAAGACCACTTTGTGAGGTTCAGCACTTGCTTTAGCATGAAGCTGCCTTCGGGCCCTCTTCTGGAAATGATTACAGTGTGCAATCTAACAAACAGCGTTCCAACTAAGGGCCTCTAATGGGCTGAGAAAGCCTCCCGGCAGTTGTTTAATGGGGTTGGTTAAAAGAGGCTTCAGCCTAATGATCTTCCTGGGAGCCTGCGGAGACCACTGGGTCTGCAGTGCATTTTGACGTTGGCACTTTCTAACTCTGAAGGCACAAAGTTCCTTTCGATGTGTGTTTTTGCTCAAACTGTTCATAGTACCATATACTTAAGTTTTACTAAGGAAGCTCTATTTTTCAGATATTTTCTAAATGTGATTCTGTTTGATAACAAAAGGCCATATGACGTATATATCACATTAGCTAGGTACCTCAACATCGTAAGAAATTTCAGATGACTTTACAATATTGAGAGGAGTGGCGAGTTGTGCACACTGGGAGTTGGGAGAGATCTGACCCTAGCCGCCCTCTCCCTGTCTGAGGCTCCAGGCTAGGCACGGCCTCTGCCTCCAGTTCTCTGTCTGCAAAGTGGGGAGAAAAAGAAGGCAGCATTACAGGGTTTTTTTTTTAGGGGGACAAAAGTGAAGGTGTACTCCAGTGAGAGAGAGGGTGTGGGGGAGGTGTGGGCATGAGAGAGAGAGAGAGAGAGAGGGAAGGAGGGGGGAGGGAGGGAGAGGAAGAGGGTAAGAGGGAGGGAGGGGGCAGAGAAAGCATCATGACAGTTTTAAAACAGGCAGTATCCTCAATCTCCTGTATGTAGATCCATGCAGAAGTATGGTCCTTAGTCAATTTCACATGAAGTACACCTATTTTACAGTACTGTACAGTACTGTCCTACATACATTTATGTAGCTATTACTATAACCAAGATACAGAACATTTGCATCGCCCATGAAGCCCCTTTGTACACTGTACAGCTAGTTCACACCTCTCCAGCCTCAGACCGCTGCTCCGCTTTCCGTCACTTGATCAGTCATGCCTGTTGTGGAATCACACAGCGACAGTTGTGCAGTGCACTCTGCGTTGTGACGGAGCTTGGTTTGAACACACGCTCGGCTGCCTCTGATCCTGAGCACGTGTTCTTTCCCGGAGGGCGAGTGCTACAGGGTTGGAGCAGCCGTTTCTTGGCTTTACTCCTGCCTAGCTCAGTGGTCTTGAATGTAAACCTCAGAGTCTGATTCTAAAAGTAAAATGCTGTAGAAACCCACGCATCAGTCGTTCATTCTAACCTTGTGGCCCTGTGTTGAAGGTCAAAGATGAGCCGGACTCTCCTCCCATAGCACTGGGCATGGTGGACCGCTCACGGATCCTGCTGTGTGTCCTCACCTTCCTGTGCCTGTCCTTTAACCCCCTGACTGCTCTGCTGCAGTGGGGAGGGTCCCACGATTCTGACCAGCATCCATACTCAGGCTCCGGCCGCAGCGTCCTGTCGCTTGAGTCAGGTGGGTGGAGGGGTCCTTGTGCCACCCATGTGGGTGGGCTGCTGTGGAGGAGGCGGGGCCTGTGCAGGCTGCTCAGCTTGTCCACCAGGTCCCAAGGGGCTTTGGTAGTGACCCTGGCCTGCTTGCTTTTGATAGGGATTGGCATAAGTTGCATTTTGGAAGTAACAGCAAACTTGAGTTTAATCAGAGCAAAATAAACCTTGAACCTGCACTGCTCTAATTCACTAGGGATGGGGTAGGGGCTATTTGAAAGAGGATGTGGTATTTTTGCCTGAGTCCTAAAACCAGTGGCCTAACCCCCTTGGCTAACAAAGATTTTTGTGGCGCTTGGCTCCGTAATGACAAGAGTTACAGGGTTCCTACTTAGGCTATCGAATTGTCTCAAGTTTTCCTATCCTAATCACTTAGACATTGTCAGTTAATAAAGCAATCTTATTATCCACCCTTTCTTCTGAAAGTGACTTAGTAGGCTCTTCCCTGTCACAATGTTAGGGGTCAGTCCCAGAGTTGCTACAAGGGGGGTCCCTTCCTCTTGGGTCGACCGAAAGCTTCTCTTTAGGTTCTGGCAGCTGGTTTGACTGGATGATGCCAACGCTGCTCTTGTGGCTGGTGAATGGTGTGATTGTCCTGAGTGTCTTTGTGAAGCTGCTGGTCCATGGGGAGCCAGTGATCCGGCCACATTCACGCTCCTCAGTCACCTTCTGGAGGCACCGGAAGCAGGCAGACTTGGACCTCGCCAGGGTGAGTTCTGAGGTTCCCCTTTCCCTTCCTCCCCCAAGATCAGCTGATAACTTAGAGGGTTGTATTAATCACCCCAGTGAATCAAGTCCTGGGACAGATGCTTGCAGGAAAAAGGGGGCACATTGAGAGGAGGAAGGGACCCTGCCCCTAAACTGTCACGGGAACGTGGAGCTGAGGCCCCTGTGCGTAAATGATTCCATGGACATGGAATGACGGAGCGCTGTGAGAGTATGGGGACAAAAGGCATTCTGGCGGAAGCAATCTGGGGCTTGGGCAGAGTGGAGTGTATGAGTGCATGGGAAATCAGGGACTGGCATGTAGATGGGTGTGCCTGGACTGTATGTCAGGGGACACTGGGGCTCAAACAGAAGAGGGCTTTTTTTTTTCAATTCTGTGGAGAACCAGGAAGGTTTTTGAGCAGGAGAATTACCTGAAAGGTTTTTTTTTTTTACAATAAATGAGAGCTTATAGGTGGGATTCTGGGATAGCTCAACCTTGAAAGAGTTAAACATCCCCATCTCTCGGGCACCAGAACTGGAACACCCCGCAGCAGCAGAAAAGCAGGGGCCTGCTCTGCCGTCCTGAAGTAGCCTGGATATGCCAGGGTGGGGCTCCAGGAATATTGGTGTGACTGCTGAGGGCCTACCATTAGAAGTGGAACTGTTCCCAGGGAACAGAAGCCCAGGCCATATACCCTGGAGACAGGTGTCAGCCTGTGTTTAAAATATCATTCTAGGCTCTGGCTGGTGTGGCTCAGTGGATTGAGCACCAGTCTGCAAACCCAAGGGTCGCTGGTACAATTCCCATTCAGGGCACATGCCCAGGTTGCAAGACAGGTCACAGGAGGAGGCAGGTGAAAGGCAGCCACACGTTGATGTTTCTCTCCCGTTTTTCCTTCCTCTCTTGCCCTCTCTCTAAAATAATGAATTTTTTAAAAATCTTTAAAAAAATAAAATGTTCTAGAGGGAGACATGGAAAGCATAGGAGCAGAGGATGGGGGAGTGGGTAGTAGCAAGGACCTAGAATTGAAAAGCATGTTCAGGAAGATGTGACATGTAAAATGGAAAGAAAGTGATGGTGAAGTTGGCTCAGACAGGGAAACTGGAAGATACGGGCTCTGTCTTAGCCACGGTGTTTGGAAGTGCCGTGAGAGGGCCCTGTAGCATGAGGAGTCACTGGGCAGCAGGCAGGGGACTGAGGTGGCTCAGGACCAAAGTGCAGCGAAAGCTCTGTGCCTGTCAGTGGGGTGAGCAAACCTCGGGAGCTGGGAGAGGCAAGAGCCAGAGGTGAGCCTTGGGCACAGCCAGCCTTCCTGGGAAGACAGGGGGAGCTGTGGGGACAAGGAAAGGCCACCTCTTTTGGAAACTGTACATGCAAGTGCCTTTCCTGGCTAGAAAGATCCCGCCACCACCATCGAAGTTGTCACTCAGAACATTGTGGTCCTCCTTCCCCTTGTCACAGTCCACTGTCCTGTAATGATGTAGGGAGGCAAGCATAGGTTTCATACTCACTGTAGGATGTGGGAAAGGAGAAGAGACATTTCTTCAAGTTTCCCCAGATGGTGGCCTGAGTCTTTGAGCCCCTAGTAACGAGAGAACCCGAGAAAGAAGGCTTCAGTACAGGGCCACAGGTGCTCAGGCCGGCAGAGCAGTTCATTCACATCCTTGGTTGGAGTAGGTTAGCCGTGTGTTTGCTAAAACTGCTTCTCAGGTTTTTACAGGCATCAGAATCACGTGGGCCCAACTGTAAAGGTTCTTGTTCAGGAGGGTAGGGGTAGGACATTGAGAATTTGAATTTTAACAAGATCCCAGAGGCTGATGCTGCTGGTCTCCAGAGACCACACTTCCAAGAACCTGAAAGGTCACATAATTATCCTCTAAATCCACGTTATCATCTCATGTATAAAAGCTACTGTGGGAAATTGCAGAGTATTTGCTCAAAGATAGAACGCAATTCAATCCCTATTAAGTAAAAAGGCTGGGAGGAAATAGGTTAAAATGCCAGTAGTCCTTTCTGTGGGATAAGATTATATTACAGGTGGTTTCCTTTTTTTCATAGCTTGCTGAATTTTCCCAGATATTCTCCAATGAGCCCGTATTATGCGGATAATCTGGAGAATGAAGGGAAAGGAAACACTTGTATGAAAACAAAAAGGCTGCAGGAAGGCGAGTGAACATTCCACCTTCTTGCTGCTTTCTAGGGGGACTTCGCGGCTGCCGCTGCCAACCTGCAGACCTGCCTGTCGGTGCTGGGCCGGGCACTGCCTGCCTCCCGCCTGGACCTGGCCTGCAGCCTCTCCTGGAACATGATCCGCTACAGCCTGCAGAAGCTGCGCCTGGTGCGCTGGCTGCTCAAGAAGGTCTTCCAGTGCCGGCGGGCCACCCCAGCCACCCTGGTGGCCTTTGAGGACGAGGCCAAGGCCAGTGCGCGAGATGCGGCCCTGGCCTATCACAGGTTGCACCAGCTGCATATCACGGGTGAGGCACCACCGCTGCCAGTGCCCCAGGTGCCCGCGCCACCCTCCACCCTCCACCGCAGCTGGGCTTGCCGGTTTACCGCCACGTCGTAGTTGTGAGGGCGGCTTGTAACAGTAGTTCGTTGATTTGAGGCACACACAGGTTTGCTCATTACCATCTCTGTGCTCGGGCTGCGTCCTCTGCATGCCCTGGTTGCGCTGGCAGCGTTTTTTCCTTAGTGGCACTCAAATTAATGGTGAAAATTAAAATCGCCAGCATTATAGATTCAGTGAAACATGATCATTTATTCCATTCAACAAACTCCCACTCTGATAGCGGCAAGCAGGGTCAGCAAGGGGATTACAGTTCATTGTGGTCGAGGGAGCAGAAGGATCGGGCGTCTGTGGGTGTGGGTACTTGTTGGGGAAGGTTTCAGAAAAGGCTTTCTGGAAAGTCTTGCTTTTCAGGGAAGGATGCAGAGCACTTACCAGCTCTGCAGTGCTCTGCAGGCTCCGTGCGTGGCACTGGCCGGGGGGGCAGAGGTAACTAACACATGGTTCCCATGCTGCTCCCCACTTGCCCTCCCCCAAAGGAGAAGGCTTGGGGGTGCCTCCTGGGGAGATGGACCCCTAATACCTGTGCAGGATGAAGTATTGGGGTTGAGCTCCCCCTATTCCGATAAAAAGAAACCAGGGAAGTCGAGTAGCCCACTGCAGAGATTGCAGGGCTGGTGAGGCTGGGAGCCCTGGCTTGGACTCAGCGTTCTCCCTTAGCGAAGTGAGGAGACTGCTTGCCCTGGCCACCTCCCTATCCTGTAGTGAGGACCAAAGCAAGCAACAGGCTGAAAGCCTGAGAGCCTGGATGGGCCCACGTGCCTTTGTAAGGTCGCTTCAGCCAGGTGTCAGGGTCACCCCAGATGAGCTGAGCTGTGCAGCCCTCCTATGGGGGCGCGGAGGGTGAGTATAAGCCCTTCCTGCCCATCCGGCTGCTGGTCAATGCTCTGTGTCACGTTACTTCCTCGCCTCCAAAGATAGGTTATGGACGGTGAGGGTCTTAAGTGAAAATTAATTTCGGTGAGTTAAAATTTTCTCATCACCACTCTTGTGATGCTTTGGAGACACAGGACGCTGCTGTGCCACTGACACTGTTCTGAAAAATATCACAGTGTGCACCTCTGAATCCCCCAGGACCCGTGATTGTGACTGCTGCCATTTGTGCGGAACCGTGGGCCACAGCATGCACCTGACTGTCTTTTGTCCCCCTCCTGAGGTGGAAAGAAAGATGCAGCTGCTAAGTTGCAGGGTCCAGCCCTCCATCTGGGACTGTCTGATGATAGGTCACATCATTTTTCGTTGAGTTCCTCTATTACTCTGACCGTGGCAGAGCAAGCAGGGAAGGCCTCGGTTTGGGGAATTCGTTCACATTAGTGTCTGTTTCTGCCACCACAGGGAAGCTCCCTGCAGGATCCGCCTGTTCTGATGTCCACATGGCGTTGTGCGCTGTGAACCTGGCCGAGTGTGCAGAGGAGAAGATCCCGCCAAGCACACTGGTGGAGATCCACCTGACTGCTGCCGTGGGGCTCCGGACGCGGTGCGGCGGCAGGCTGGGCTTTCTGGCGGTGAGTGCCGTCCGCACCCTTCTCTAGGTGCTGACCTAGAGGGGTGCACGTTCATTTAGTGGGTCCTTCCGCAAGGACGCAGAGCAGTTAAAATAGACCAAAATGCGCCCATCATGGCCCTCACCCGCATAAGCAGGACATTTTGGTGACCTGAGATAGCATTCATTTGGTGGGACTGAGCGACCCACATTTGAAAGTTAACATAGACTCTTCTGCTCTTCCACTGAGGATAAAAATTCTTGGTGTCTTCTGGCTGTGTCCCCTGGTTCATTTATTCGCTTAAGGAGGTGTGTGTTGGGTTCCTCGTGTTGATCACGGCTCTATGGATCCCAAAAGAGAAGGTGGGGCATGGGATGGGAGCTGTGGTCATCAGTAGCCTCCAGGGTGCCTGGTGCGGAGGCAGCCTTGGCGTTCACAGTGATTCCCAAGCCCTGTTACCAGTGAGTTCACAGGCCTGCTCTCCCGTCAGCAGAGATGGGCCTGTTTTATTCGGAGCCTGCTTGGGGCAGGCGGCCAAGCACATTACCTGTGTTCATCACATCTCCATTTGTTTTCTTGTCTTAGTCGTGGTACTCAGAAGCTGAGAGTAACAGGAAGGTACCTGTTTCCTGAAACATATCACAATAGTCTAGGTGACAGAGGGTATGTCTCAATCCTGTCTCTGTGACCCTAGATAAGACTCATTCACCAAACCTTATCCAGTCCCTGCTCTGGGCCAGGCACTTCTCAGAGTGGAAGTGCAGCAGTGAGCAGAACACTTGCTCTGTCTTTGGGAGCATACAGTCTGGCAGGGCATCTAGACAAGGAGCCGCCCTTCAGGGTGACAAGGTTGGCGCAAGGTGGGGCTGATCTGGCTGCCCAGAGAGCACATGGGGTCCTGACCTAGTCCTGGGACAAGTCAGGGGCTTTTGGAGCAAGGTGAACCTAGACTATGAGCAGGCATGTCAGCCAGGTTGCTCTTCTTCTGTCCCATTCATTTGTCCTGGTGCTTGGTGCTGATGTCTTGACACTTGTGACTTCTTTGCCCCCTGAAGGTATGTTGAAGACATTAATTTTATTGAAATACAATGTACATACAGAAAAATGCACACACAGCCTGATGAATCTTCATAAAGTGAACTCACCCATGTAACAACCAAGCAGATTAAGAAGCAGAATGTCCCCGTCACCCCCAGAAACCGCTACAGGCTTTCTCCACTGTTCCCTGCAAAGGTAGCCATTATTCTGAGTTGTGTCATCATAGTTTAATCAGTCTGTTGTTTGTTGTTCCCATAAACTTCCTTGAAGTACAATGTGCATAGAGGAAAGTACACAAATCATAAGGACATAGTTCAGTGACTTCACCCATATGGCTTGCAGACAGAGCAAGAAACCGGACACAGCCAAGACCCCAGAAGCCTCCCTTGGGCCTCCTGGCAGTAAGCAAACTGCCCCTTTCCCCAGGCTTTCCAGTCAGAGTGACCAGCACCGTGATCGCCGTGGCGGTGTAGCCTCTACTGAAACTAAGCAGCAGGTTCTTAGAGTATGTCGTGTGTGTGCCTGGCTGCTTCTGCTTAGTGTCGTGTGTGACGTCACTCTCATGCTATGTATTCTACTGTTACAGATTCCACTGTAAGACTAGACTCTTGTGATTGGACGTTTGCCTGGCTTCCTGGTTTGGTTAGTGTGAATAGTGTGTGGAAATCCCTGTTCATCTCTCTGAATACATGACTGCACTTCTAGGAATGGCATCGCCGGGTCAGAAGTTCAGCTTTAGTAAACACTGCCTCACACTTTTCCCGTGTGATTGTACTGCCTGCCACTCTGCAAGTTGTGTAGGAGTCTAGTTGTCCTGTGGCCTCACCACACATGAGTGTCAATTTTGGTTTTTCATCCCTTCTGCTGGTATCTGATTGTGGTTTTTATTTGCATTTCCCAGATGTTTAATGGTGTTGAGCAACTTTTCATTGACCATTTGGATGGTTTATTGGCTATTTGGGTAGTCTGTTTTGTGAAATCTCTAGTCAAGCCTTTTACCTATTTTTTATTTAGGGAGTATGTAGACATCTTATGTTCTGTTTAATAAACCTTTATCTCATCTCAAAGTCCTGAAGATAGTCTCCTATGTTATGTTGGGTCCTTTATTTTATACTTTCACAAAGAGGCCCACAGCCTACCTGGAATTGACTTTTGTGTGAATTGGAGGTAGGAATGCAAGATCTACGTTTTTTTCCATATAAACATGTCCCTGCCTCTGATCTGTTCTCCTGTCACCATTTTGTGTCCTGCGGAGCCCTCCCTGCTTGCTGCTCCGGGACAGCCAGTGGGTGGGTAACACGCAGCAGTCAGGAATTCCCCGGCCCGGTCTGGGAGGGAAGTGCTGCCAAAGCTGATTGTCCCTGGGAATGCCACTTCTCCCTGCTGCCCTTTCAAATTCCAGGATGCTGTTCCCTCGATCACTGCCAGTCTGTAGAAAAGTGCAGGGTGAGTTTTTGCGAAGGACTGAATTTACCTGTCTTGCTCTGTTGCTGTTGGAGGGCGGGCCTTGTGCCTGTTGCACACAACTTGTGAGCATTTACGGGAGGTGATGGAGTTAGGTTCGTCCCACTCAGTCACCGTTCTGGCATCGCTATGCACATGCTTCAGGACTTGGCATTAAACGATTTTCTTTGTTTGGATTTGGAAAAGGTAAAATAAAATAACTACCCTTTCCCACTGCACCAAGGCCCCTTTTTCCTAAAGCACGTGTTCACGTGCGGTAGGTCCGCTTCTAGACTCTGGACTGCCTGAGGCCCACGCACCACACACCCACAGCGACCAGGTCTTATATGTTCTGTTTCCGGAAATGTCAGTCTTCTGGCTCTAGTGACCGGTGTTTGCGCTTCACCTTCCCATATAAATTTTGAGATCATCTCATCAAAATTCCACTGAGGTTTCCACCGTTCTGTTGCTACGGCACAGCTGTCCTTTACAACTTTAAAGGGAATTAGTGAGCCCGTGTGTGGGAGATGCGTGTGTGGTGGCCGAGGGTCAGGAAAATGGTTCCCTCGAAACTGCCCCTGCCCACGGGCCCCCTCCCCCACCACTGACAGTACCTGTTTGCCTAGCTAGCAGAAAATAGTTTGGTGTGTCTCCTCAGAAGTTTCTTCCTGCTCATACTAACACATGGGTTATAATTTATTTAACATGACCGTGCCAGAAACCCTGTTTTGCCACTTGCTGTTTTCCAACCTAATGGTAAGTCTAGGGACTCTTTGTCACCTCGTTAATCTGTGAGGTAGGTAGCACTGTGAGCACGTGTTTGTATCATCGTTGATTGAGCCGGTTCTGCTGATGAATGTCACAGCAGTGTTGCAGGGAGCATCCTTGCACACAGTCTCCACCCACTTCGGGTTAAGTCTCTAAAGTGGTGGTGCTGGGTCAAAGGGTATAAACATCAGAATATGAGTGGAGTTGCCATTCGGCAATTTTCAGTAAGGTGGGAAAAGGAGAGGACCTGACCTCTAGGTGAGGATCTGTCCCTTTCACCTGCTCACTTCTCTCGGAAAGGGAGAGGGTGAGACCCAGACAGCACTTTCTGAAAGAGGAGGAAGCTTTGAGTTCAGCTGAGTATATTTAGCTAGCACATGGATCAAGCTTTGGGGGCAGGCAGGGGCTCTGAAATGGATTAGGCCAGAGGTGCCGTCTCTCCGTCTCTCTCGGTTCATAGTGCCCTGTGTCTCAGTCAGCTTTTCAAGGTTTGTCTGGACTAAAAGAAATACCTAACAGTTCTTTTTTTTTTTCAATTTTATTGTTGTTGTATTACATCCATCCTCTTTTTGCTCCCCTCTGTCCCCCTCCCCACCTCAACAGTTCTGTTTCATAGGTAGGTGGGTAGAAACATCTCAATAGATGTTTATGTTTTAACAATTTTGTAGCTACTGAAGAAGAATACACAAAATTGAAATAAGAATTTTAAAAAAGATTTTATTATTTTTAGAGAGAGGAGAAGAGAGAGAGGCAGAGAGGAAGAGAAACATCAATGTATGGTTGTCTTTCACCTGCCTCCAGCTGTGGACCTAGCTGGAGACCTGGCTTGCTACCTGGTTATGTGCCCTGGCTGGGAATCGAACCAACGACGTTTGGGTTCACAGGCCGTCTCCTTATCTGCTGTGCCACCAGGGAAATGAGAAATTTTTATTGTTAGTTGTAAGCAATTACTAATGGGATGCATGTGCCATTGGACACCACCACCTTCGGTTTTTGTTCCACATTGCTTCTCACACGGTGCTTGCCTTTTATTACAACAACCTCCAAAAGCTCAGCTTCACAAAGATGTGATATTATCCAAAGGAAGATCGCGAGATCCTGCACTGAGACTGAACTACGTCCATTAAGTAGTTTACACAGTGCCTGAATCATGTTGCACAGCAAGGTATTTACCTAAAAAATGTAACATCCAGTGGCACCCCTGTGAGTTCACTAAGGTGTTTTAGGGTGTTTGAGAACCATAAGGTCAGACTTTTGTGGGAAGGTACAACCTGGCGTTAGGACTGGCCTGAAGGTACAAGGTAGCCCTCGGGATCTAAATGGTTCTGAGTGTGCCGCAGCCCGGTGATTCTGAATTCCAGCTGAGTTAGAGGGGAGGGGCTCCTGGGCCCCAGCTCGGGTGAGTTCTGGTGCCTATAAAATTCAGGGAAACATCATAGGGTGATAGTGCCAAGAAAATTAAAAGAGCTAAAGAAGTTATTTTCTCAATTTCCCTTCTAGAAGCTGTACTGTGGATGATTATTTAAGGATTTATATTTCTTATTAATTCAAACCACTAAACTCAAACTTTAACTGCCCTGCCCCCAACTGAGATGTGTTATAACTAAGATTTTTTCTTTTCTTTGTAGAGACTTCAGCTTAAAAATGTATTTTAACTTAACGATTTTCTAAATGGCTTCTCTGGGTTCTTTCAGCAGTGCCCAATCAGGCTTTGTTTCTGTTTCTGTTAAAGGGTCACATTTAAGCCAGGGGTTCTCAGTTTCCCCTGTAGTGGCCATCAGGAAGGTGCTCTTGGGAGAGAGTGGGAGAGTCTCCGGCTCTTAGAAGGCTCCCGCAGCAGAGGCCCCGGCATTGCCGCTGGGCACCTCAGCCGCAGCCCGAGTGCGGCGGCGGCAAGCTTGGGTTCGGGCTCAGTGTAGCGGGTGCTCTCTTGAGGGTCAGGGAAGGTCATGGGATCCTTCTGCATTTGTCCTCTAGGACTCCTTTATGGGTGCGGTGGTCAGCAGAGAGGAGGAAGGGCCCCTAACACCACTGGCCCATGATGAGAAATTTATACAGAAACCCCACCTGGCCGCAGAAGTGCTGTGATAATACCAGGTCATTTCCTCTCAGATTCATTTTCTCCAGACTTTCGCAGAGAGAAGCAGTCTTCTCAGTCTGTGTTCCTAAGTGGCACTTTGGTGGTGCTATTTCCGATCCTGGCATTCCAGTCTCCTGAAGCTGTTACGTCAGCTGATGGCTACTTGGAGCCCAGTAAAGGTCAGAGCCGTCAGACTGAACCACACACGGAGACAGCTCCCCTCGTGGTAGAGACCAGGGGAGGAGTGTGACAGTTGGGGTCTGTGGGCCTCACTGGGCTCCTGAGTTCCTGTGCCTTGTGCTTCTCCCCCAAGTCCTTCTCTGCTCAGCACCTCATTCAGGTTGGCCTGGACCCAGTGGTTTTATTGGTTAGAAAGCATGATTTTAAAATACAGATATCCTCACTCAAAAAAATGACTGTTCTGAAAACGTGGATGACATTATTGTCCCTGTGGTTCTTGTTCCTGAGGCCCTGAAGTCACATTGTCCTACAGGCAGAGGAGGGGCCAGGGAGGCTAGGGTGCTGGCTCTGAACTGCCCAGCAGAGAGGCTTTCAGAGTCTTTCTCAGTCTTTCCTCGCAGGCTGGACACTGGCTCCTTGTCCTAGTTCCTTGCATTGAAGTGGTAGCATTTATCTTTAGCTTTATGGGGGTCCCCGTTCTCCCACTGGCCTCCCTTCCCCAGCCTGCTGCTACCCTGGTGTTACCTGTGGTCCTTGTCCTTCCACAGAGCTACTTCCTCAGCCGAGCCCAGAGTCTGTGTGGCCCCGAGCGTAGTGCTGTCCCTGACTCGCTGCGCTGGCTCTGCCACCCGCTTGGCCAGAAGTTTTTCATGGAACGGAGCTGGTCGGTGAAGTCAGCTGCCAAGGAGAGTCTGTACTGTGCCCAGAGGAACCCAGGTAAGGACATCTTTGCACCCCTGTGAACTGGGGAGAGGCGTGAGAAACACCAGGATTGCAGTATGAGCGCACCCCAGACATGTGCAGGCACAGGGTGTCTCCGTCTTGTTTCCCTGGGAGCTTAGGGAGCTCCGGAGCCTGGGGAGCCGCTAAGCTGGGTTTGCGGCTTACCTTTGTCCGACAGGCAGAGCCTTTCATCAGTCAGACTGTATTCTTTCCCTGTCCCAGTGCTTGGGAGAGACCAGGGGTATGTGGAGTTGCTACTTGCTGACCCAGGTCCCGTTGGAAAGCAGAGAGATATATATGGAGAAGGTAGGGAATAATAGGTGACAGGCAGTCATCAACTGCCCAGAGTGGTGGCAGGGACAGGGCTCCAGGCGTTGGAGAAGCTGCCGGCTTGCTGTCCCTGGTATTTGACAGTGATTAGAGTCGACTCGCCTGGCCTCGGAGTAGCGGAGGCTTGACCTGTTGATTCAGATTTGAGTAGCCCAGTGGGTTCCCACTCTGTGTACCATTCCCCTCTCTGCACTGCGGGCCTAGGGGGAGTGGGGCCTGTTCCACAGGTGCAGCTGAGTCTTATCAGGCATTTGGGGGAGTTGGGTCACTATCCTTTTTACATTTTTTTCAGAGAGAAGGAAAGGGAGGGAGAAAGAGAGAAACATCCATGTGTGATAGGTACATCAGTCGGTTGCCTCTCACACGCCGTCAGCTGAGGACCTGGCCCACACCCTGGCATGTCCCTGATTGGGAATTGAACCAGCGACCTTTCAGTTCACAGGCTGGCACTCAGTCAACTTAGCCACACCAGCCAGGGCTCCACTATCCTTTTTTAAAAAATAACTTTATTAATATAAGAAATATAAGAATGGTTTTTATTACACCAAAAAGTAAGGATGAAGACAAAACCTAACCTAAGTCTTAACCCCTCCCACTGTCAGCTTTGTTCACACTTAGACATCCATTGATTGGCCTTCTCACCTCTGGCAGGACTAGGCCTTGTCACCAGGACCTGTTCATAAGTTCCCTTCCTCGTTCTTGTCAGATTGAGGCCTATACATATGTGCACATGAGGGGAGGGAAGGGGCTGATGACACCCTGCTCTAAGCCTGCAGGCAGGAGACTCACGGGTGACAGCCAGCTACTGCAAGCCTTGCAGGACCCCTTGTTTATTAATCTGCTCAGCCCCACCATCGCTGCGACAAGTCCCATAACGAGGCTTTGGGAAACAGGAGCAGGGTCTTCCTTGTTGTGTCAGGATAGCAGCCACCTCCTTTTCCTCCTCAGCTGGCTGTCCTCCTGAGCCACAGGAGAAAGGTAGCCTCTGAAACTTGGGGGATTTGTATGCCTGCTCATTTTCTGTTTTCTGACAAGGCTTGTGGCCACCACGTAATGGCCCCCAGCCTTGATTGGAAGTGCTGAGCTCAGGGCCACAGCCAGGTCAGTGCACACATGCGCATATGAACACATACAACCTGTCCATGACCGGGCATAATCTTGGGTTTTGTGCTCTGAGACTGACCACTCTCCCCACCCCCGACACCTCACACTACCTTTCAGCCCTTTAACAAGGTAGTTCTGGGGTTTGGATGGGCTCCTCTCTCCACCCTAAATGAGCTCATAGATAAAACCCATTAACTCTCCCCTGGCCTTTCTCTTGTTCAGCCGACCCTGTTGCCCAGGTCCACCAGGCCTTCTGCAAGAACCTGCTGGAGCGAGCTGTGGAGGCCTTGGTGAAGCCTCAGGCCAAGAAGAAGGCTGGAGACCAGGAAGAAGAGAGCTGGTAATGTCCCCAGGATGCCCCTGCCTTAGGCTGTCTAGGAAGCTCCAGGGCATCTGTGAGACCTGAGCTTCTAGAAGTAAACAGGCCCTCATGTGGGTCTGCAGGAAATGGAATGGTTCCTTTCTATTCATTCCTCCGGCTTGGTCTCTGCCCTTTTCTTCCAGACCGATTGTGTTACTTTCCCCACTTTTTTCATTTTTACCCATGCGTCAGCAAGTAGTGTCAGCTCCCAGTGCAGGTCAGGGATTTGGGGTGGGGAGAGACGGCCTGTTGAGGAGATAGGAACGGAATACGGAGAGCTCGGTGAAGGCCTGACATGTTGGAGGCCAAGACCTTGACTGAATGTGCCAACAGTTCTTATTTTTACATAGCTAATCAGCATAGTCTTTTCTTAAAGGGTAAGACCACTCTCCTACAGGACCCACACCCTGACTGGAGTGCACCTGAGGAGGGAGGGGCACTTCTGTCCGGCAGAGCAGATAAGCTTTGAGAGCTGACATCTGAATTGGGCCTTGTGGGGAGGAGTCTGGTTTGGGGGTCAGAAACCAAAGAGAAAGCCGAGCCCTCCTAGCACACAGTGGAAAGGTGAATGGTGTGGGGGCAGCTGCGCTCAGGGTGTGCTTGGCACATTGGAGGGGAGAAGGGGCCAGAAATGATCATGGGTCTCAGAGCCAGATGACTAGACAGGCAGGCTACAAGTGTGGTCCTTGTGTGTATCTGATGTGTGTGGGACTCTCTTCTTTCTAGCGAGTTCTCCAGTGCTCTGGAGTACCTGAAATTGCTTGCTTCTTTTGTGGACTCTGTGGGGGTTGTGACTCCCCCCTTCTCCAGCGGCTCGGTGCTCAAGTCAGCCCTTGGTAAGCATCTTGCAGGGTGCCCCCCTCCCCACAGGTCTCGGGCGCTAATCCTGTCCTTAATAGCCCCTTTGTCCCAGGGTCGCCAGCTAGTTGTGGGTCCACACTGGAGAATCTTCTCTAGATCGGAGGTTTGTATCTACAGATCCCCAGGGCCCTGACCAGTAGCTGCCCCTGCTGGCTAGCACTTGGGTCAGAAAACCCTGGCTCTGTTGGCAGTGAGACAAGCCACTGAATGTCTTCCCCAGGTCCTAGCTGGACAGCACATTCCCCAAACACCCAGGGCAGGTAGCAGGTGGTGCAGGCACTAGGGCTGGTGAGCCTCACCTTTCCCAGGAGCAGCCCCCAGCCCAGGCTGCCCTTGGGTCTGACATTCTGATGAAAAGTCCTTTTATCTGGGTGTCTGTGCTATTCCAGTGCTGTGGCGCTGGTTGCCATAGTGCTGTCTGCAGATTGGACCAGGACCTGTTCTTTGCTTCTGTCCCTAAAATGCCATCAGGATGATGGCACATCAGCTGCCACCTATTGTACTTCCAAGGATGCTGGGAGAAAGGGGGTGTCAGGCTCCCAGTCACTCTCCCTAGGGAGGGAAGGATCCCAGAAAACTGGCTGCCCTCTGGTGACCATTGACCTCATGACCTGTTCAGTTTAGATCACACTCAGGCCTTTTATTTCTCACGTCAATTCCATAGCATCTCTAGGTCACTGGTGTCTGTAAATTTGCAGCTACAAAAACTAAGCCTTAGGGAAGACTTAAAAAGGTTTTAAGATGAGCCTATTCCTACAGATACCTTGGAAATACTATTTGCTATTGGGAATTCAGGTTGTTTTCACCTTTCACTTGGAGATAACGCTACAACTTTGCTAAATTGTTTTTTCTCAATCTTGGGCCAATTTCTTTGTGATAAGATTGCCCAAGATGGGATTTCCAGATTAGTAGGAGTAAACATTTTTAAGGCTCTTGATACTTATTGCCAAAATGTGCTGGTGATGCTTCCACCAAAAGTGTGTGGCAGGTAAAGGTGGTACATGCCATGTGGTGACCGGGTGCAGCCTGCAGGCTGAGTGCCATGGCTCTGGTTTCTGTGGGTGCCAGAGGGATGTTCGGTGCTGTTCCCCTTAGGTCCAGACGTCGTCTGTCGTTGGTGGACATCTGCAATCACTATGGCCATCAGCTGGCTCCAGGGAGATGACACGGCTGTGCGTGCTCATTTTACTGAAGTAGAGCGTGTCCCCAAGGCTCTGGAAGTGACTGAGTACGTAAGCCTCCTTGATCATCTGGCTGCAGGGTCAGGCCAGCAGAGAGGGAGGAGAGGGACGCCATGCATAAGCGGAGCTTGGGTCAGCATGCCTTTGCGTGTCACTCAGCAGCTGTCAGCACTGCGCCCAGGGCTTCCCCTTCAGGCTCCTTGGAGCTGCACTGACAATGAGGGAGGGCGGTATGACTCCTCGCGTCTTCAGAAGCTTAGGGTGGGACCAGGCTCGTGGCCAGCACAGGGCTCCTGCAGGCCTAAGGATTCTTCCCTTGTGTCCTTCCTACCTCCCTCTGCCCCCACTAGCCCTGTCATTCAAAGGGCCTTCAGCATGGGCAAAGCCGGAGTCTTTAACATCCCTCCCTGGGGACTCATGCCTGTGGACATTTGGCCTGTCGACAGCTGATTATTTCTGACTGGATTTGACTGAAGGGGGAGGCACAGAAGCCCCACAAGGAAGGTCCTCGGGGCCAAGGCTGCATACAGCATTTCCCATCAGGCAGGCACTTCATTTATTTATTTTAATTTTATTGTTCAGTTAGTTGTCCCTTCCCCCCTGTTGCTGTCCCCTGCCACCTTCCCCCGCACCGCGCGCCCACAGTTGGTACCCATCCTGTTGTCTATTTCCACAGGCCCTTTACCATCGGCAGACTTAACCAGTGTAGGGCCAGAGGGAACGAGGAAAGTGGGTGTAAGCAGGTTCCCTAAAGTAGCTCTGATAGCCCAGTTTCATGTAAGTGACCCACATTTAAGCCCCTGACCAGTGAGCACCCACCCTGCACCAAGCCCTGGTATTAGCACTTACCCTGTGTCCCCCAGCCAACACGCCTGCAGCTTGGCAGATAAAATGCCTGAAGTGACCTCATTTCTAAGCAGCAGAACCCAGCACGCAGCTGAGACCCTCAGCAGGCATCCCTCCCCGCTGAGTTCAGACTTTTTGGGGCCCCTTTGCTCTTCAGGGACAGTGACGCTGTGCAAACCCTCTCCCAGCCCAGCCTCCCTATCCTTGCCTCAGTTTGCTCTGTGAAAGAAAGCTAAGTTTCTCCAGAGAATTTAATGTCAGCTCGAGTGGGGGAATGGCCTCTTAGAGAACAGGTACACCTAATGGGGCCAACTCTGTTTATCACCACAGGCAGCAGCATGTGGTATTGGGGCCACTTGATGGATGAGGAACCTAAGGCACAGATTGTTTGACCGGATACCTTAGGTGGCTTCTTAGTGGCAGTCCTGGCAGTTGAGCCTGGGTCTCTGATTCCTCCTGCATGCTCCGTGATCCCACCATTCATTCAGCAATGCTCAGTTGAGGGCTTGCCTGGTGCTGGCTATTCTAGGCCCTGCCAGGCGGCAGTGAGCCAGGTAGCAGGTTCAAGGCACAAGCAAAATAGGCAGTAACCCACCCCACCCAGGCATTCTTCTGTGGGGGCAGTTGCCATGGTTTCCCTGCAGCAGCCAGCAGCTCTCTTCTGCTACAAGAACTACAAGGGGTTCTGGGACATAGGTCATCCTCTGAGAATTGGGTGCAGGAGGGAAGCCCATGAATTGAGAGCTGGTGTCAGGGAAGCAGAGGTGGGTGCAAAGGGCCTGACCCAGTGAGCAGCCAGAAGAGGCTTGTAGGGGCAAGAAGTGGAGCTAGCAGGGCAGGAGAAGGTAGACCAGAGGACCCAGCTGGTGGAACAAGTCTCAGAGACAATCAAGACAGGGTATTCCAGATAATGGCGCCCATGTCAGCAGAGGACAAGAGTGAGGAAGGGACAGGGATGCACTCCAGTCACCTGGAGCCCGGAGCAGGGCCTGAGGCAGGTGGGAGATCGGTGATGGCTGGGCTCGGAAGGGCCTTGTATGGCCGTGTTCACCCTGCAGTTCACCCCGCACACTCCCCTCTCCTCTGCAGCCAGGCAGGCTCTGAGATATGCTCAGTGCATCCGCTGCCCGGGGCCTTTTCACAGGCTCCCCTCGTTCCTTCAGGTCTCTGTTCAAATGTCACCTTTGCAGAGGACATTCTTAACCGTTCTTTATCAGTGCCACCCCTTCCTCTGCGTGACCTTCTCCATAGCCCTTGTAGTGCCCACCATTAGATATTCGGCATTTAACTTGTTTATTGCCCAACACCCTCTCTAGAAAGTGAGTGCTTAAAGGAGGTGCCATAGGGGTGGGGAGCCCACCCTTGTACAGGGCTGGCATTTCAGATCTGGGGCTGGGGAACCACTGTGGCAGCATTTTTCTTCTTTTAAATACCGAAAGATTTTTTTTTTTTTTTTAGATTTTTATTTTATTATTTTTAGAGAGAGGGAAAGGGAAAGAGGGAGAGAGACATCAATGTAAGGTTGCATTTCGCCTGCATCCAGCTACAGAGACCTCGTTACATGCCTTGGCTGGGGAATCGAGCTGTGACCTTTGGGTTCACAGGCCGGCACCTTATCTACTGTGCCACCAGCCAGGGCCCATTTTTTTTTATTACTCAGTTTAGAGAACTCCCATACACACTTCAACCAGTGATTAAACATACAACTTCTTGGTATACGGGAAAATGCCCCAGCCAACTGGGCCACTTGGCCAGGGCTATGGCAGCATTTGAGGCAACAGACCCATGTGTCTGTCACAGCAATTTGAGGTGTGGTGGTTTGTTCAGGCTCCTTCTCACGTTACCAAGGTGACACGAACTGACCACCTTCCTCCCACCACCGTCCCGCTGCGCAGGAGCCCCCTGGTGAAGGCCATCCTCCACACCTGCAGAGCCATGCACGCCTCACTCCCTGGGAAGACAGACGGGCAACAGAGCTGCTTCTGCCACTGTGAGAGGGCCAGCAGTCACCTGTGGAGCAGCCTCAACGTCAGTGGGGCCACTTGCGACCCCACCCTCAACCACGTGAGTTGGGGCTTACCTGGCCCCTCTAGGAGGTGTCCAGCTCTGGTGGATGAGGATACTCCCTCCCACGTTGAGCTTACCTGGCCTGTGGGGCTGTCCAAGAGCCAGAGGCCAGGCAAGGGGCCTCTCCCCTAAAACATAGCCTACTGGCCCAGGTTAGCTCCCTGTTTAGTCCTGGGAGCAGACGTGTGCCACGTGCACCTGAGTCCCAGACTCTGCTCTGCGTTTGCCCCAGGCAGCTTGCATGATCCCCCAGACCCTGGTAGGCGAGCCTCAGAGTGGGCCCCACCGCCTCACATGCACACACACCCTGAGCGAACTGGCTGCATCCTGGCAGGCAGCTGTGGTGCATTGTAGTTGCATTGCATGTTCTGGTGGTACCCATGCAATGTTTCCACAGTGCATCACAGAGGCCTGCCTGGCCCTCGAGAGACCTCCCACCCTGGCCTTATTAGAGGACACTGTTGGGTCCCAGGCACAGCTCTCAGGAGAGGGGAGGGAGGAGTGCACACAGCTGGAAGTGCAGCATCGTCTGCGCACCCGGAGGAGCGGGGTTTTACTCCAGAAAGGGAAGGATGAGGTATGTCCCAGACAGTCAGACTCTCAGCCCCCCTCACCGGGGTTTGGTCTGTGGTGGCCCGGTTGGCACTTCTAGAGGTAGCCCGTGTCCAAGGACACTAGGGTGAACCCAAGACAGCATGCCAGCCCCACAGGACAGGCAATGTGCAGCATGGGCCCAAGCCCGAAGGCCTGTAGGGAAGCCATGTCCCACTTGTGCCTTCACTTTGCTGGTCTCACGTAGTATCTGTCTCCATGAGAAAGCCAGCTGAATTTGGGGAACAAGAGAGAGGCTCCCATCACCCTTGGGATCGTGTTCCTGGGTGGCAGCTTTGTGTGGGAGAATGGGCCTGGAGATGGAGACCCCATCCAGCCTTGTGGCTCTCAGAATCAGCCCCATGCAACTGCCCCACCAAAAGGTGCTCCCCAGTGCTCGCCTCTTAAAAGTGCCAGGTTTTGTTTGAGGCCAGTGGCCTCATCCTAGAGCTACAGCTGAGTGTTAGGTTGGGCAGGGCCCAGTAGGTGCTGGGACCCCCGACCCAGCAATAGGCCCGTCACCTGTCTCCTTCCCCATGGCCCGCCCCCCAGGTGATCCAGCTGCTGACCTCTGATCTGCTACTGTCGCTGCGGACGGCACTCTGGCAAAAGCAGGCAGGAGCCAGCCAGGCCTTAGGTGAGACCTACCACGCGTCAGGTGCCGAGCTGGCTGGCTTCCAGCGAGACCTGGGAAGCTTGCGCAGGCTGGCGCATAGCTTCTGCCCGGCCTACCGCAAGGTGAGACCCAGCTGCCCACTGAGGGAGGGCAGATTGGGGGACCCCAGGGCCCAGCACAAGGCCAGCATGGGATCGAGGAGTCGGTCCTTGGAGGTTACCCAGCTGACCTGGCAAGCACTTTGGTTCACACCTGTGGGCTGAGCACCCGCCTGCTGTGTGCCTGGCCCAGGAGCGCAGTGGCAAGCAGGCCAGAAGGCCCGCAGGCAGAAGGTCCGGCACCCTGCAATCAAAGGTGGGGATGGAAGAGGCTCCTGGCCCGTCCGGAGTAGGGTGGGAAGGATGGCTCTGGCTTTCAGAGCTGGCCTCCCTGACCGAATCTCCTTACACTGCATTTAACCCTTTTTCTGAGCCACTGGGAGCTTGGGGTCCTAGTGGCTCAGAATCTGCCCGTGTAACAGCCCCTTGGTGGTGGCCACAGCATCTGCAATAAGCCTCGGGGACCGGTGTGAAATTGGGCTTCCTGGAGTTACAGCTTTTCCTCGTTTGCTTTATGTTTATTGATGTAACTTTAGGGTAACGTTCTCTACATATTTTTCCGAGTTATTTTCAAAAACTTCAAGTGAGGAGGCCATAGTATCAGTGAGAGGAAAGGGCTCCGAGTGAGGCTGCTGTCACCCAAGGGTGCTGTGGGACCTTCACAGAGTTACACTGTGACCACTGTGTGCAGTGAGCCAGGACAGTCAACAGACAAAACATAATCACCAGAGAGCCGCCTCCTGCTGGAAACAGGAAGGTGCCCCATGGTCCAGCGCCCCTTCGGCGTGCTCAGCATGGGGCTGGGCGGAGGCCTCCCTTGAAGCACCATTTCCATTCGGCCTCCACCCTGCTAGAACCCTTCAGTGGATCCCCTGTTGCCTTCTGGGCGCACTCAAGACCCTCTCCACCTGGCTGGAGTGGCTCAGTGGACTGAGAACCGGCCTGCTGACCAAAAGGTCGCCGGTTCCGTTCACAGCCAGGGCGCAGGCCTGGGTTGCAGCCAGGTCCCCAGCTGGGTGCGTGCAAGAGGCAACTGATTGATGTCTCTCTCACACATCAGCATCTCTCTTCCATTCTCTCTCCCTTCCTCCCTCTCTGAAAATAAATAAGTAGAATCTTTCAGAAAAGAAGAGTCCCACACTGAGATGTTGAGGTATAAAAGGACCTTGAGGTTAAGAAATTGGAGACCTAGGCCTGGTCCTTCGCCCCACCTCCTGATTTTATTTATAGAAGTTGTGCACTTTCACCTAGGAACGTCCTGGACTCCATTTCTTTCTGAAGAAACAGGAGGAAACAGGACCCTGGACGTCCCTGGTACCAGCTCAGCTGTCCCCCAATACTGCTCTTGTCCCTGCCTGACATTCTGTCCTATTTTCAACCTGGAGGCAGTCTCCAGGGGCTTAAGGCTCCACCCCAGTTACTTGTCTTCCAACCCCAGAAGGCATGGTGGTGGTCTTTGTCACTGGTAGCCCTTTGCCTCTTGTTCCCTCACTGTTTCACTGTGCCCCCCACACCCCCAAGCTGGCTCATGCCATGTTCCTTGTTCCCGCCACTCCTCCAGATTTCTGGCTTGTATCATGTCAGAGTGAGCACAACAGGTTGCTTTCAAGGGGTGAGCAGGGCAAGGTAGTGTGGAGAGAGGGGGTGTCAAGTGGCAGATGAGCTGTTGCAGGGGATGCACCTGTACGTACTGGGGCCCGACTGTTGCCCTGCACTCCTCAGGTGTTCCTGCACGAAGCCACCGTGCGCCTGATGGCTGGAGCCAGCCCCACCCGCACCCACCAGCTGCTGGAGCACAGCCTGCGGCGGCGCACAGCTCAGAGCTCCAAGCATGGTGAGCACCCCAGCCCGAGGCCTGGTGGCACCGCCTGAGCAGGGGAGGTAGCAGCCCAGCAGTGGCAGTGTGCTCAGGGGTGGGGTGAGAATTCAGGAAACCCAAGCCCTGACTGGGTGTGTTGCCTTCAGGGGCCTTGAAGGTGCTTCAGGTCGGGTTGTGGGTCCAGCCTCAGAGCGGGAGGGGAGTGCTGCGGATGTTGGCCCAGTGCAGGAGCCAGACTGAAAGCACAGGCCACTTCTCAGCGCCACCACATGATAATAGCCATGTGATGCCAGCCAGGTTCATCTCATGTCCTCTGTGAACTAGGGAGGGTGCTAGAACCCAGCTCCCTAGGCGGGCGTGAGGACTGATCAGCAGAGTCCACACAAACCCTGAGGGTAGGACCTGGGTTCGAGCACCTGTCAGCAAGCAGCTCCTACACCTTCCTGCTCCTTCCCACAGGAGAGGTGGACGCCTGGCCCGGCCAGCGAGAACGGGCCACAGCTATCCTGCTGGCCTGCCGGCACCTGCCCCTCTCGTTCCTCTCCTCCCCAGGCCAGCGGGCCGTGCTGCTGGCTGAGGCAGCGCGCACCCTGGAGAAGGTGGGTGACCGGCGCTCCTGCAGCGACTGCCAGCAGATGATTGTCAAGCTGGGGGGTGGCACCGCCATTGCCGCCTCCTGACCACTGGGCCCTGCCTGCCTCAGCCCACTGCCTCCCTCTGTCTCTTTCTCCTTCTGTCTCTCAGTCTCTCCCTCTGTCTCTCAGTCTCTGTCCCTCCTGGAGCAGGGGACGAGCCTTAGCTTCTGAGGAGTCACCTGTTGAGGCTTTTGGAGACCACCTCAGGCCAGTGGACGCCTGGGCTGTGGTGGGTGCTGATGGCCGCAGGCCCGTGGGCCTCAGAGAGGAAAGACAGAGAGGGGCAGGAATTTGGGGTTACCCTGACTTGAAAGCAGCAGGGGGAGCTCCTAAGCTGCCCAGCCCCTGTCTCCAGCCCTCCCAAGATTCTTCTCTGTACATCTGCTCCCTTCTTTCCTGCTTCCTTGTTTTTATCAGTCTGTCCCTGTGGGGACATGAGTTTCTGGGCACCAGAGCAGTTCTTCCTTGGCACCGTGCCCAGCATGCCCTCCCCCTTTTTTATACGAATGTTTTTATATCAGTGTGCTTGGGTTTGCCGTAACGCAGGACTAAGTTGCCGTGGCATTTTTATTTCTCTCCCTGGGTCTGCATCCCGTCCCTTGTGCCTGACAAAGCCAGTTCACCGTTTCCTCTTGATTACACAGGGTGGCCAGGGAAGGGGGCAGCCAGCGGGGCGGCGGTAGGGAGACGGGCAGCCTGGGGATCGATGAAATAATGTTGGCATTATTTTTAAATTTTTTTAAAAAATAAATGGTACCTTATTTAACTGTGCTGTTCCTTCCCACTCCACCAACCCCTGGGATGTCAGCCCAAGTTCAGGGTAGGCCCAGGGACTGGGAGAGATGAAGCCACCCATTGGGACTGGGGACTGTTGCCTTCAGTGTGGGTTCTTAGTTCCCTCCCACCCAACTCCTACCTCCTTGACCTGTTTTTATCCCTAATTCTTGATCTGAAAATAAGCCAGGGTGGTAGGGACTGGACCTCAGTAATAAGCCCTTCTTTCGGGTGGGCACTAGGAATGGGTTCCCCTGCCTTGATGGAGGTCCCAAGAGGAAAGGTGATCCCACTTTTCTGGATTTCCTGGCCTGGTGCCTGCTCTGAGGCTGTTTCTCTGGAGCCTGAGGACTACTTGGCACTCCAGAGCCTGCCAGGAGGCCGAGGGGGACTACCCTCTCACCCTGTGCTTCTCACCCCTCCGTCTGGTTGGGGCAGAGAACAGGCAGTGGCCACTGGAGCATGCGTATGGCCAGGCCTCCCCTGATGTCCAGTGCGGGTCAGACAGGTCAGGTCAGCTAGGACCTCCTCCCTGATCACCTCCCTGTAATTTATGGCCCTGGCCACAGGGTGAGCCAGCCCTTGTGTCATGTAGATACTGTGCCTTTTCTCATTATTGTTTAGGGATGGGAGGGGTGCTTTTTCACTGAAAAGGGGGATATACCTATGGCAGCCTTGATGTGGAATCAATCATTCACTGTGTCCTGGATGGAGGTTATTCAATAAACACAGTTTGGTACCACCCTGCATGAAGTGTGAGATGGTCTATAGTGTGACCAC
Source organism: Noctilio leporinus (assembly GCA_004026585.1). Taxonomy (NCBI): domain Eukaryota; kingdom Metazoa; phylum Chordata; class Mammalia; order Chiroptera; family Noctilionidae; genus Noctilio; species Noctilio leporinus. Next base: position 129,108 of record PVIW01003167.1, on the reverse strand, counting down.
TGTGGTGACTAGCCAGGTGGCTGCATGTCTTGGCCTCCAGTGGGTGAGGACAGCCCCTCCCTCTGTGCCAAGAGGCCCGGGAGACTTCATTCAGTTGGAGCATCCTCCCCAACCCCTGCACCTGGCCCCTTCCTCTCGTCCCAGAGGCCTGTCACACACTAGGGTTGGGACAGGGCCTGGAGGAAAGGGGTGGTACTGCTGGGATCAGTGGTCATACAACCAGGACAAAGAGCTGGCTGTTTGGCTGACAGCAGCAGTTCTTTGGGGTTTGGGCGTTAAGCCCTCTGTGTTCACTCCTCTGAAATGCCCCTCTCTCTTACTGGGTGGGCTGCCCCTCACTTTCCCCATCCTCCCTAGAGGCCTTGAGTCCCTAAGGAGACTCACAGGCCCACAAGTCACAGCCACATCCAGCTTCTATAAATCCCAGCCGGGTCACCTTAGGCAGGATGTTGACCCAGCCTCTTCTCCCTGCCTTTGGCTATAGTCCCCTCAGGTTTGTTGGCTGATTTGAATGTGACAGTTTACATTAAGTGCCTTGTGAGGCTGGTGAGGGGCCAGACAGACCACCATAAGGAGCAGTGGGGCCAGGAGAGTGTTGGGCCGAGTGGAGATGGAGCTGGTGCTCATGGTAACCCAGCCTGGCTGAGAAATGGGCCCAGTCCCCTCCCTCAGCCCTTTCCGCCCCTGCCTTCTCTGAGGAGCAGTCACAGCAAGCCACACTGTCCCAAAGGTAAGAGCCAGGAGGAGAGGCACAGCTGTAGCTGGCCCTGTCCAGTTATTAAAGCAGCATTTCCATTGGTGATCATGCCCATGGCCGAACCCTAACCCCAGGGGATGGAAATCCAAAGTCCTTGGGACTTGGAAAGAGCAAAGTGGTAGAGCCCACCTCCCCTGGCACAGCCCAGCCAAGGCCTGCGTGACAAGGTGCATGATCTTGGGTAGCCAGTGTACCTAGGAACCTGATCCTGTTTTGCGAGTGGGCTGGCTACAGGACTCAGTACCCACCCCGCCTCCCCCAGCTTTATACAACTGCAGGATAGGCCCTGGGGCACCCCACCCCCACCCTGGGTTCAGCGTGTGAGCCTGGGCTCTGGGCTCTGCTCTGTCCTGGGGCTTTTAGGCTGGTTTCAGCAGCCTTTAGAGTCAGAGGTGAAGATCATGGGTTTGGGGGCCTCAGGGCAGCCCAGCCAGTAGGGAAATCTGAAACTACCTTGGAAGCAGGGTTTCTGCCTACCAACACTCATGCCCATAAGCCGCCCTCCTCCAGCTGCCCACTGCCTGCCATTCCGCAGGGTCCCAGTGGCAGCAGAACAGGAAAGATGCCTGAACTGGAGTCACTGGGTGATCTGGGCAAGTTACTTAGGTCTCAAAACCTCACTTTTCCCATGGGGCTTCCGTGAGGATTAAAGGGACAGTCACAAATGATGGCCCTTGTTACTGAAACAGTACACCATGCCTAGGGTACACAGTGGCGGGAAAGGCCCGACTGGGTGGTGGTGTTGAGGTCATAGAAAGTTGATGCACTCAGGCTGCTGTCACTGCCCTGGGCCACAGCCAGGAACCTGAATTCTGCCTGGCAGGAAGGGGGAGAGCTGGCAGCGCCAACCGTGTAGTGCGAGCACCCATGTGAGGGCACTGCCAAGGCTCTGGGCCCAGCATTGCCAGTCCCCTCTCCCTCCAGAGCAGTTACTGGGAGGAGGCTCTGCCATCCTGAGCACCGGCTGTCCTCTGGGCCTATTTCCCATATCCATTAGGGGGGTGGCTCTGGGCCAAGCTGACCAAGTGGCCTGCAGGCCAGGGGCCAGAGATGGGGTGCTCGCTTCCAGTAGTGGCAAGGACTCTGCCTTCACACCTGCACCCAAGCCTCAAGGGTCTAACTGCCCCTCTCCTGTGGGTCCATTGATGTGGACATTAAGCCTGGCATTCAGCCCTGACCAACCCCTCCAGCTACCCTCTCTGGCTCCTAGAACACACCCAGTAGCTCTCAGGGACAGTCCTCTGCTCTTACACATGCTGTGCCCTCTGCCTGCATCGCCATCTGTGCAGTCAATGACCAATGACTCGGCCATCAGCCCCTCTCAGAGCCAAACTGGGCTCCTTTATTCTCAGGGGTGAGAGTCACAGAATAGGGTTTATTTACATGAGGAACCTGGGCTGGAGGGCCCCCAGGACAGCCCCTTAGCCCTGTCCAGTTTGGGCAGGTGGAATGGCTGGACTTACACTGATAGCGCCCTATCCCCTCGTGGCCTGGGTGGATCCCTGGTAGATGTGATGCCTTGGAAGAACCAACAGCCCCGTCTTCATACAGTGACCTCAGTTTTGCTGTTGGTGCTCAGGTGCCTGGGTGCACGGCCTGCGCAGCCGTAACTTCCAGGGGGCTGCGTGCCAAAGGCTTCCGGCAGCTTCGCCACGCTGAACTGGCGCCGGGGAGGGCGGCCCGACCGCCGCGGAGCAGGGGACGCCTGAGCTGTCAGGTGGCCTTGCGGGGCGGGCCGAGCTGTGCGGCTGGCGGTCCAGGCCTTGCAGTGGCCCGTTGGGGCGGGGGGTGCGTAGCCGGGTGGGGCCCAGGGGCAGGCGTCCAGCAGCGCGGGCAAGTCCTCGGGAGGCCGGGGGGCCCGCGCTGGCAGGGTCATTGGGGCGGGTGTGGGCCCTGGAAAATGTTGGTAGAAGTCCGGCTGCGGGGAGGCCTCTGTGGGAACAGAGGGGGCGTGTCGGGGCGCGGCCGCAGCACCGGGGTGGGGCGGGGCTGGCTGTGAGCCGCGGTTCTCCACGCCCCGGATTCTTGATCCCACGAGCCAGTCGCCCTAGTGGGGGGTGGGGTACAGCCGAGGCGTAGGCGCCCTCTAGAAGCTGCCTGGAGCGCTGACCAGCAGGGCAGGGATCTCTGCCACTCCTGTGGGCCCCGCGCTCCTGGCACACACGTGGCCACTCACCTGAGACCTTGAGGGTGGCGTACTGAGTGTATTCCCTCTGCAGCGTCCTGCTGCCGCCGCCTTGCAGCCGGGGGCCACGCAGGGGTCCCAGTGTCGCAGACCCCAGGGGCAGGTTGCTGTGGCGTTTCTTGTCTAGAGTGGGGGACGGGGAAGCGGACACTCAGCCCGCTGACTGGAGGGCACTGCCCCCACACTACCGCCTCTTCGTGGCCCTCGCCACAACTGCAGTTCAGTTGGGTGGCTATTTGGGTGAGGCTGAAAGTGGAACTTGCCTTATGAAACAATGTCTAGCGACCGGAACAGGGCCTGGCTCAGAATAACATTAACAGCAGCCAGTCCTAAGTGGGTACTAACCTAATGGGGTGATTCGCCAGCATACTCAGTTTGAACCAGGCACTGAGGCCCAGGACCTGCTCCTGGTGGAGATGGAGGGAACTGCCTCAGGATTACAGCCCATATAGAAGAGTGTGTGTGTGTTTTGGGGGTGAGTGGTTGCAGTCAAGCCCGATTCTACAACAAGAAGCCAAAAGGAAGGCTCCAGCCCCGAGGAAAAGGCCCAGAGGAGGCCATAGACCCTGGCCAGGCAGTCCCCAGCCTGGAACCACAACCTGAGCCGGTGATCCCTTTTTCTGGAGCCTCCCTCAGAGTCCTTGAGGCTGGAGGTTGCAGGGCCCCGCAGAGGGTTTCTCTCCACCAAAGGGAGCTGACCAGCTTGCCCATCCCGCACTTACACACCTGCAGAGGCAGGCAGCTCATTGCCATTTGGGAAGCAATCAGCTCCGAGCCTCTCGCCCCTCAGCACACCTCTTCCCAGGCCCATATCAGACAAGGGAGGCCCTGTAGATCGGCCAATGCCTACCCATCGGCCCACTCACCCGCATTGTTGTGTGGGGAGCCCCGGGGAAGGCCATCACCCATCTGCACCTGGACACAGCTACCCAGAGGTGGGCCCAGAGGTGGAGGCAGTGGCTCCTGGGGGCCTGGCTGCTTCAGAAGTTCTGTCAATGTCCTGTGAGGAAAGAGTGATGAGAAGCAGCCCTCCCAGGCTCCTGCATCTACCAGGCCCTGCCCTATCAAAGGCCCATCCTGGCCACCACTGCCTCCCTGTGTGGCCCTGGGCAACTCTTTCAACCTCTCTGGGCCTCCTTTCCTCTCCCTTCTGATGGGCCTTGCACTTCTAGTGTCCCCTACCAGGCACGACCTGTGGCCACTTCCACAGCAGATCAGGAAACTGATGGGGAACCTTCCCTGCTCTTCATGAAGTGCCTCTGAGACCCTCGACTTGAGCCTCTTTTTTCAGCACAAGTTCTGTGAGCATATCAGTCTCCTGGACCTTGCTCATGCTGCTGCTTCTGAAGACAATACCCTTTCCTCCATCTCCTCCCATAAAACTACCCATGCTTCAACCTCCACAGCACCCCTCCTCCAGGAAGCTGACAGAAGTCCTCCCCAGCCCTGGCCTGGGGCTCCGTTACAGCGTCAGTGCATACACCACAAAAGGGTGTGCGTTTGATCCCCAGTCAGGGCACATTCCTAGGCTGTGGGTTCAATCCCCCGTTGGCTCATGTATGGGAGGCAACCAATCTCTCTCTCCCTCCCTCCCTCTCTCTCTCTCTCTCTCTCTCTCCTTCCCTCTCTCACCTTTTCCCTGCTCTCTCTAAAATCTATAAAAATACATCCTTGGATCGGGATTAAGAAAAAAAAAAAAGGATGTACCTAACTCCCCTCCTACAGCAGGGGCTTCTGCTGGGTCCTGGGACACAGCCGCCAGCACAGGCATGGAGGACAGGCAGATGATTGGGAGGGAGCCAGGAGACCCCCTGTGGCAGCCCAGCATCAAGGACCATGTGACCTTGGGCAGTGGCATCCCTGGGTATGAGGACACCCAGCCCCAGTCCAGCTGTGACAGCATCTGACTTAGCCTTCCCCGCAGACAGCCAGACCCAGCCTGCAGCTCAGCTGCCTTCTACGCCCACATCAGCACCCATGATTTTCTCCTAGCTCGGTCTGACCTCCTTTGGGGTTGGGGCCTCAAATGGCTGATTTAGGAAGAATCATGCTGCAGGTGGGACACCTGAGGCAGGTGTAGTTCGGCGGCTGAGCCAGGGTCTGAAAGCCTCCTCCTAGGGCCCGACTGAGCTGACCTCATGTGCTGCCCACCCCTATATTCTCGTCACTGGATTAACCCCTCAGTCAACCCTCCCAAACACCTGAGTACTTTTCATGCCTCTGGACCTTTGCACAAACTCTAGGGACAAACTCCAGTCCCTATTTAAACCCTCCAAGAAGTCTTTCCTGGACCTGTTTCCTAGAGTGTGCAGATGAAGTAGGTTCAAGGTGGACGTGTAGGCTAGGCTGCCCAGTCACCCCCTCTGTCACTGTAGCCCTCAGCTCCTGCTGCCCCACCCTGGTCAAGCACATGTCCTGTCCTCTCCACCCCAAGCACAAGGGACTCCTGAAGCATCCAGGGCCCAGGCTCAGGGCGCCCACATCACAAAAGCAGCACAGAAACAGGCCAGAGCTCCAATCCAGTTACAGCTGTCTGAGAGGAGAGGGCTAAATGGTCCAGAGACAAGGGATGCTGTGCAGTGCCAAGTAAGTGCTTATCCTCTGTCCCGGAGGTTTAGGAGGGGGAAAGCATCCATAGCTGGCCCACCCAGTATGGGAGTTTCTCATTGTCACTTCTAATACCAGCCTGTCACTTGCAATATCAGCAACCTACATGCCCAAGGGAGGCAGGACTTGAGTGAGTGAGGAGGGCCAAACCTCAGGACATGAGGGTGGCTGGGGGCATGTGAATGTGGGGGTGTGGGTGAGGGCTCCAGGGTCAGGACACAATCCCTGAGTCCTTAGCCCAGTGAGGAAGAGAACCTGGGTCCTGGATATCCCACTTTACACAAAGCTCAGAACTCAGCAAGCACCTGTCTAGGCCTCCCACAGGCCAGCCCCTTTCTACTTAAGGGGAGACCCTGACCCTCACCTGTGGGTATTGAGAGGGGCGAGTTGGGAAGGCCTTCTGAAACCCGAAGGAAAGGTCAGGCCTGAGTCACAGCTGTGGGAGGGCAGGGAGGCGGAAGGAGGGAGAAGTGAGGGGAGAAGCTGGAGGGAGAGAGCCGAGAGAGCTACAGAGCATGCCCCCTACCCTCCATTCCTCCCAAGCCCAAGACCCAAGACCACCCCCCAACCCTGCACTAGTGGGGGTCAGGCCCCAGACTCTCCTCTGGGCGCTGACATTGTGCCCTCTGTCCACCCACTCAGGAGGAGGCGGGAGCCGTGGGGGAGGGTGGCCTAGCACCCAGCTCCGCGGGAAGGTCAAGGGGAGACAGGGCAGTATCAGCTGTCTCCCTCCATGATGTAGGGGGTGGGGAGAGACAGACCTGGAGACAGAGAGGAAGAACCAGGAGGAGGGGCTTAAGAGGACCAGAGTTCCGAGAGGAGCACGAAAGATGAAGGGTAGTGAGGGGGTGCCCATTCAGCAGTCGGGGCCAGTCCAAGCGGGATGTGCGGGGATCCCCGGCCAGGACCCGGCCGGTGCGCGCTCACCTGGTCACCGTGCGCCGCGCGCGCGGGCTGTGCGCCCTCTCCAGGCCCAAGCGCACCCCGATGCCGGTCAGCACCAGCAACGCAGCGACGCCGCACACAGCGTAGACGGCCGTGTGGCTGCGCTCGCGGGCCGGGTCCCGAAGCGCCGGGGTGTCGCGAGCCCGCGCGGGCGGCCGGCCAGTCTGCACCCAGGCCGGCGTGTCGTAGTTGGAACAGCGGCTCTGATCGAGGCGCCGTGGCCCGTCGTGGCAGCAAAAGCGATAGCCGCACGTGCCGCAGCAGAAGCTGTAGGCTCCCGAGCTGCAGTTGAAGGGCGGGTCCCACTGGCCCATCACGTCGTAGTAGCCCCGGCAGCGGTCGCCACCGGCCGGGGCCGCCGTGCTGGATGCCGCAGCCACCTGTGCCTCCGGGGCTCCCGCGCAGCCCGACGGCGGCCGCGCCAGAAGCAGCAACAGCCGGAGCGCGAGCCGGAGCCCGGGCGGGCCGTGGCCACCGCGCAGCTCCCGCACCCTGGCCCGCTCCATCGGGCCGCACCTTCGGCTAGAGCGCCCCGCGCATGGCGGCGCGCCGCGGCTCTCCCCGTGCCCGCGCGCCGGCTCCCCGCGGACGCCTGCTTGGCCGTCACCCTCCTCCGAGGACTCCAGACCCGGGGCGCCCTACCCGAGCTCCCAGGGCCGGTGGGCGCGTCCTCCGCCCGGGCTCCCCTCGGACCCGAGCCGGCCAGTCAGCGCTCCGGGACGTCCCTGCTCCGGGCGGCGGGTCCTCACCGGCGCGCGGCCCGTGCCTCCCCCCGGCCCGGCGGGTGTGCGGGTCTCAGGCCTGGCGGGGGCGGCTTTCCAGCCGCCCGCTCAGCGCTGCCCGCGCTCTAGCTGCGGCTGGGCTCCCGCTCCGCGCGGGCTTGGGCGGGGGGAGGGAGCGCGGGGGGAGGGAGCGCGGGAAGCAGGACGGGAAGGAGCGAGCCGAGCCGGGGGAGGAGCGCGGCCGCCTCCAGGGGCGGGAGGGGACGCGGCGGAGCCCGCACAGCCAGGGCGCCCGCGGGACCTGCCCCGGAGGCCTCCCCGGGTCATCCCGCGGAACTGGGCGCTGCAAGGGTTCGGCTGCGGCCGGCCCTCGGGACTGTTGTTTGGGCACCGGGCCCTCCCCTGCCCGCCCGTGTTTTACAGGTGAGGGCACTGAGGGGACAAAGCAGCCCCTGGAGTCGTGGTCGCTCCCACCCTTCCACCTCCTTCGCGTCCCCTCCATCAGTTCTGATCGAGACACAGACGTGTGACAAGAGGAAGCCCTTTCCCCTCCCTGGATCTTCCCGCCTGTCAAGTGGGAAGGAAACACCCAGCAGAGCCGCTTCGCAAGGCCCAACATGGGTCCCCTCCGCGCTGCCTGGGGCGCAGCGTTAACGCAGGGGCTGGGCCCTGGTTTCAGAACCTCCTGGACAATGGGTTGGGGTCCTAGCGTGTCCCCGTATCTATGGCGGCGACGGGCCTGGCCCGGCAGCGATCTCTCAGCCACCCCGTGTGTCTGCCTGGAGGAGGCTGGGCTAGCCCGGGCCAACGAAGAAGGGGGCGAAGCCGTTGGCGGACCCTCGGGTCCTTTCACAAGCCCTGGGCGAGGGGGCGGGTACCGAACGTGGACTGACCGAGAGCACGCTGGGTCTCCTCTATCTAAATTGGGTTTAACTAGAGAATGTGACAGAGCAGCAGCGCCTGGCTTCTCTCTGCCTCAGTTACTTAACATGAAAAACTCTTCCTCCGACCCTGGCTGGTGTGGCTGTGGCCTGAGTGCCGCCTGTGAGCCAAAGAGTCGCAGCTTGGATTCCCACTCAGGGCGCGTGGCCCCGCACCACATATGGATGTTTCTCTTCCTCTCTTTCTCCCTCCCTTCCCCTTTCTCTGAAAATAAATAAATAAAAATCTTCTTTAAGTAAGACAAAGATTCTCCATAAATAAACAAACAGACAACTCTCCCTGAGGGGCAGATTTATCACACCCCCCCTCTTAGAGGCAGAGATCAATATGGTGTCTCCCGCTGTCCGATGGGAATACCAAGACAGTTCAGTTCCGCCCAGAGTCCCCACAGAGCTCCACAAGTGCTGAATGAATGAATGAAACGACTCTAGTCCCTAGTGTCCATAAAAGGAAGAACTTGGGCTGCTAGGGTCTGCTCCCCTTCACATCTTGTCTTCACTCAGCGACTGGGACCAGCTTATGAAAATGGAAGAGATGGGAGAAGAGGGAGAAGGATTTACATTTTAAAGAGGATCAAGTCCTGTTGCTGAGCTGAGGGGCTGACAGGCTAATTTCAGGTATTAATGGGCTAACACAGGGAGGGGGGTGACCTCCCTACAACACCCACCCCCCTCAAGGTGATTCCTTATACTTTGGCCAAAAACAGTCCCTCCCTCTCCTCCACCCACAAACATGCTTCTGATCCAGCCTCAAAGACCCTACCCCATTAAAAACTATTAGAAATTTTGAGAAAAATACAATAAATGAGCAAAGGAATGAGATAAAATCACCTTAATCCCATCACCAGGGACAATTGATGCTAAAATATGGCACACTTTACATACCATTTTGTAAATGGTTTTAAGTTCACTATTTTTTTTAACCACCTTCCATCACCATATATTTGGCTCCCTTTGCTTAGTTCACTCTTTAATGGCAAACTTTCAGTTTGTTATTCTGCTGAGAACTTTGTAGCTATGATTGCTGGTGCATCCTTTTCTGCTTCCTTAAGGAGTAGAACCCATAGCACAATCCATTTGTATCAATGCCCCCATCCACACTCTGCCAAGCTGCCCTCTAGGTTACCAGGGCTCTGAGGGCGGCCAAGTCTCCACCCTTTTCCACCTTATTGCTGGGCACCAGGTTTAAAAAGGCTTGTCTCTGCCTCCTGGGTCTGTGGCCTCTTCCCAGGTAGATTCTACTGAGCCCAGAGTCCAGAGCCCCTTTCCTGCCCCCTTTATCCTGGCATTAGTGGGTGATCCACTCAGCTTCCACCCCATGTTAACCCCTATCAGGATGGGCATAGACATATATAAGCTCCATTTGCTCAATGAAGGAACAGATTTCAGTCCCTCTCACCCCCAGGGACTGAGGTCCAACCTACAGCCCCTCCCACACCCATGCTTCAATGGTCAGCCAGCAACCAGAGATGCCGCACCTACCAGGTCATGCCAGACATTCCATGCCCTCTCCATATGAACACACAGCCTGGGGTGGGGGAAGCAGGAGAGGGCAAAGGCAAAGTGACCACAGCAGGCTGGCTCAGGTCTGGGAGTTGCCCATCCATTCACCTGACGCTGCCCCCGCCCCTTACCCAGCCACCTACCAGGCAAAGGGATTTTCCCATGGAGCAGTTCAGCTTTGGAGCAACCCCTTTGCCCAGGCTACCTTCCCTGGACCTGGGGGTCTCCCTCCATAGCATGGTACCAGGGCACGCCCCTGGTCTCCTCTGCTCACCAGCCCCCAAGCCTGTGTCACCAAAAATTGTCCATTGATCCAGGCTTAAAATAACCCCTGGCATCTGCAGTGAGCCCCAAGGGGCGGGCAGAGGAGCCGTGTCTCTGAGCCTGAAGGGCACCTACCCCACCCCCCAGCTGTGAGTACTGACAGCTTGAGTGTATGGTGTCTGTGTGCTCACGAATTTAACCGAGGCCCAGAGCGGCATTCCTGCACCTCGACAGCGCACCCAACACCTGACTAAACCACCTGACCAAGGCCTCCTGCACCCTGACTCCTCCAGGGGCTGCCCCCCACCCCAGGAGGGCCTCTCTTCCTGGAACACCTTTCCAGCCCCTCACCTTGCGAGCCCCTACTTATCCTTCATGATGGAGCCAGACTAACGTGGATTGCAATTTCTGTTCTGAGAGGGCCATTCTACCTTTTTAGGCCTCCGTTTTCTCATCTGCAAGATGGGCTGCTGGCACCTCTGCCACAGGGCTGCAGGAAGAGACCCGCGAGCCTGTCTGAGAAGCGCTAGGATTCAGGCAGCCTTGTGGGGGCCCCACCACCACGGGATTGAGAAGCTGGGGATCTCCCCCAAGGGTGCCATCTACAGTCTCAAGGTTCTCACGCCCAGCCCATTTGCTTCCATTTTCTCCTTGATGGAGGCAGAGATTGCAGGCAGAAGATTACGGACTCCCTGCTAGTGCAGATGGATGCCAGCACTGGAAGAGGGTCTGGAGGGGAGGGCCCTCGGCTCCTTTGTCTCCCTGGGAGGCAGCTGGTGACTCAGGCTCCAGCTGCCTGTGGGAGGGAGGGGGTGCCGGGCCTCCTGAGGTCGTGAGGGAGTGGAGGAGCGGGGTACTGGGAGCTGGGGCTCAGCTTCCTGTCCCAATTCCCCAACCACCCTCTCCCCAGCCTTCCCCTCCGCTCCTGCCTCAGGGCGGGGAGTCCTGCTTCAGACCTCGCAGCTAATTCCCCTGCCTGTATAAGCACCCCTACTTGTCTCCGTCTTCAGGACCCTCCAAAGGCCCCAGTGAACATGCAAGTCCGGAGCTGGCCACCAAAACCGTAGGGCAGAAACATCCAGAGAGGACCCGGCGAACGCCACACAGCTCGTCGGCCTGCGGGTTCCTGGGACCCCGCTCCGGGTCAGCGCCGAGCCCAGAACGCCGGGGAGGGGGTGCGTCCTGCCCCACACCTTGCACCAAGCACCTCTGTGTCCTGCGTCTGGGTCCCTCTGGCTCGGGGGCCCACGGGGACCGGGACGCCGCGTGAGGAGGTCCAAGTTTGGACAAGTGTAGGGTCAAACTCGTTCCTGCGGCTCCCGGGATTCCTCCCTTTTCCCTGGCTCGCCCTCCGGCCGGCCGGTGGCCTCTGGCCCCGCCCCTTTCCTGCCGCTCGGGGCGCGGGGTCCCTCGGCCCCGCCTCTCCCCTTGACCCCGCCCTCAGCCGGGCTCTGGCTCCGACCCCCTCCGGTCGGAACCGAGTCCTGGCCCAGCGCCTAGCGGTTGGCAGTCAAGGTGCCACCGGGGTTGACCACAGGAGCCGCGCAGGTAGACTTTCGCTGGCACCGCCCTGGACCCGTCTGGACACCAGCGCTGGACCCCAGATTCTCTGCAGCTTAAAGGTGTGAAGAGACGCTCAGAGGTGCTCCGGGCGCCGGGACCCCTGCTGAGGTTCCCCGGGCAGCTTCCCCACCCTGAAGAGCAGAGCCGGGACGCCGGCATTAGTGTCTTCCAGGCTTCTCCCGACTCTCCGAGTGACCTTGGGCAGTCATTGCTTCCCCACCCGCAGCCAGGTCAGGACCGGGCAGCGGCGGAGGGGCGCGAGTTGGAGAGGTCAGATTTCATCTCTAGATGAGGAAGAATTTGGGCTGAGCCACACATAGTAGAGCTAGAAGCTCACTCCTCCCAAAGGAATGTCGGAGGGGTCCGTCTGGTGGTCTCTCACAGAGGACAAAAACTGGTGAGACACCCAATAGTGAGGCTGGCGCAACGCCGGGGTTCCTGAGCGCGGCTGTGTATGGGGCCAGGGCAGGCAGAGCAACACCAAGACTCTCTCAGTCCGTCCCGGGACCCATGTCACTCTGCCCAACTCTCCAGCCCCTCCCCTTGCCCTGCTGCTAGACCCTCCTGCCTTCTCTTCTCTGTACCTCGTCCCCTAGGGCAGGAATGCCACCTCTGCTCCGTTCCCTCAGGAAAATTGCCTCAGGATGCAGGACATACCCCTTATTCTTCAAAGCAGTCCCTGGACGCTAGATTAGTGTCCCTGTGTCACACACACACACACACCCCACCCCACCCCACCACTTGAGACATTCCCTGGCTCTGGAAGGGGTCACCTTGTCCTGCCATTGTGTCCTGCTCTGTTTTGCATCAGTCTAGGATCCAATGACAGGGCTGGGGGCTGGCCGACCTCCCAGCACCATCCAGAGTGGCCTTGGCACAGGCAGATGTGCCTGGGATCCAGTGTGATCCATGGGAAGTAAATAGATGAGTGATCAGGTGGCAACTGCTGAGCCCAGAGCCTCAGACCAGCTCTGGGAAACAAACTACACAGGGGGGATTGCTGAAGGTTAGGGGCCCTGGGCAGGAAGTGACTGTGTTCCAGGGAAGGAAGGGGGAGGAGGCACTCCTTAGTGGGGACCCAACTTGCCATATAACCTCTTTAATCTCGAATGGGTGGGTGGCCCTCATGTTCCATTTTGAAGATAGGGAGAAAGGCCCAGAGAGATGCCACCAGCTTCTAAAGGTCAGGGCTGTGTTGCTAAGACAGGGGAAGGTAAGGGGTCAGATCCCTGCTTCCTGGCCTTACCAGCTGGGCCTCCCCACCCCCACCCTGAGCTTGGGGTGCAGGGCAGGAAATGAAAGGTGTCTGCAGGAAGTCCCAGGAGGAACTGAGACTTTAGCCAGCCCCACCCGTGACCCTCTTTTAGGAAAAACTGGCCAGACACCCATACTAAGGGGAGGGGACTGCTTCCCCCTGTTCCCACCCCAAAGAGCCTCTCTTCAAGAGTCTGTCTTGGAGCCATCCCTCTTACTGCAAAAAGAGACCAGCTGGGGAGAGACACCTTTGAGTAGTGATGAAAGCAAGTCAGACCTGGAGTCGGGCCCTGGCTGGTGTGGTTCAGTGGATTGAGCACTGGCCTGCAAACCAAAGGGGTGTTGGTTTGATTCCCAGTCAGGGCACATGCCTGGGTTGTGGGCCCGGTCCCCAGTTGGAGACACACAAGAGGCAGCCACACATTGATGTGTCACTCCCTCTCTTTCTCTCTTCCCCTCTCTCCATAAATAAATAAATAAATAAAGCTGTAAAAGAAAGCAGCTTCTAAAAACAAACAAATAAATCTGGAGTCAGTCAACAGGGGCCTTTAAACAAGGCTGAGCCCTGGCTGGTGGCTCAGTGGATAAGGTGCCAGCCTGTGAACCCCAAGGTTGCTGGTTCGATTCCCAGCCAGGGCACATAACCAGGTCTCCAGCCAGGTCTGTAGCTGGAGGCAACTTAAAGGCAACCATACATTGATCTCTCTCTCTCTCTCTTTCTCTGCCTCTCTCCCTTTCTCTCTCTCTAAAAGTAATAAATAAAATCTTTTTTAAAAAATGTTCAAGGCCCTTGGTAGCAACAATTTTTCTTCTGGAAAACAGAAACTCAGACAAAGATTTATGTACAAGAAGGTGCTACTGCCTCTGTTACAACATACAGTAGCTCCCCTTTATCTGGGGGAGAGCCATCCAGGTGCCTGACCAGGGAATCAAACCTGCAACCTACACTCAACCTACTGAGCCACACGGCCAGGGCTCTCTGTTACTGTCTTTTACTCATAAATGTAATCTTTTTTCATTCTAACTAAGTACTTATCATGCCCAATGGCTGTAACTTTCACAGTCTGAGGTGTGACAACAAAACTAGTACAAATGTCTTTTTCCTCTACAATTTCATTGACAGATTTGTTCTTATTCACAATAAGAACCACATGTTTTAGTGGTTTCGGGCTACAATTTTTTTCCTTCCTATTAAAGTAGAAAACTTTTCCCATTTCACTTAAAGGAAGTACTTTACAGTCAGTCTGTTGGCTCTGCGTGGTTAGCTGGGAAGCAGCATGGTTTCCAGAAGAGGGGCAGGTGGATGCTGGGGTGAAGAGCTGAATTCAACCTGCAATACCCTGGCTGATGGTCCCCAGGGATAGCAAGGGCCACCCCCCTGCCCCTTCCATTGCTATTGCTGCTCAGGGCCAGCTGTCTTGGTGGTCACCAGTTCAGTGGAGCCCAGCTCTGTAGCTGGCACAGGGATGCTGTGGGCAGGTGGGGTGGTGGCTGCAGTTTCTCTGGGTGGAGGCCAGACAGGAGCTGTGGCATCAGGAGATCCAGAAGAGAGGACAGTGACATTGTCCAGGGGCTCTGGTGGGGGAGAGAGGGATGCAGGGTCAGAATTGTCACAGCCTTCTCCACCCCTGTTCTGGAAGTTTCCCTGCAGGACAGCCCTCCCACTGAGAGGTGAGTGGATGAACCCCCATTGCAGGGGACAGGGTGACACATGATCAGCCCCCAGGACAGGAAGTGCTGAGAGGGTAGCAAGCTGGGGTGCTGACAGGAGGGAGGAAGCGTGGCAGCCAGGCTGGCCATCCCTAGAGAAAACAGGGCAGACGCCTCTCTCACTGGGCCCTTTAGCCTGTGTCTCTTCCTCCCGTAAGTCTGGGAGCCGCAGCTGCAACCCTCACTTGCACAGGGGTCTCAGCCGAGACCCTCAGAGCAACTTTCCCCCGTTTTTGCGTCCCTCCTGGAGCCATGCCACCCCCTCCGCCCCCCTTCCACTGCCTCCTGCCCTCGCGTGGGACCCTCTTCAACCCCGCACCTACCGTCCTGCTTTCTGTCCGGGGCTTCCGGGGAAGCGGCCCCGCACGGCCGCGGCCGCTTCCAGGTCACCAGGGCCACCAGGACCAGGGCCAGCGCCAGGCCCAGCAGCGCGGGGGCGCCGAAGAGCAGCGCGAGCAGCGGCAGCGCGGGTTCGGCCGCGGCGGGGACGCCCGCGCCCACCGACTCCTGAGGCTGCAGCGGGGTCCTGGGCGCCAGGCTGCTCGGCTGGGCTGGGGGCGGGTGGGGAGGAGAGTGGGGGACACCGAGAGGGGAGGGACGAACAGGGAAGAGGTTAGGGTCGGGGAGAGGAGAGGCTGGACCAGGGAGGGCAGAGATGGCGGGGGTGGGGGGGCGACGTAGAGAGGGTGGGGGCACAGAGAGGGGAGGGGAGTCGGTGACAGCCACGTGGTGATGGCTGGTCCTCACCCGGGCCCCTGCCCACGACCCCGTCAACTCTCTGCTCCCCCTTCCCCAGCTCGTCCTGGGACCCTAGGGGCGGTGCTAAGCCTCGGCGCTGGCTGGGGTGACCCCTTGGTGGCCGCACCCTCCCCCTTCTCCCGAGGCCGCCCCGCGAGCCCGCGGCCCCGGTGAATCGGCTCTTACCCGGTCTTGGCTCGGGCGTCCGGAGGAGCCGGCACGCCACGCAGTTGCGGACCAGCAGGTCAAAGCACTGAGGCGAGACGCACTTCTTGGGGTCCGGCCCGCCCTTGACCCTCGGGCTCCCCGCCGCCCGCGGCATGCTGCCGCTGCGCCGCTCTCGCAGCTGGGACTGAGTCGCCTGGCTGCCCCAGAGGGAGGAAGCTGGGAGGGGCCACCAACCGCTGCCCCCGCCCTCCTGCCTGCCGGGGTGGGACCACACGTGGGACCACTCTTTGCGGGGCCCCAAAGCCCTGCATCCCCAGACCTTCTCTTTCTACCTGTGCTTCCTCCATTGAACCACTCAACTGTCACCTCCACTAGGACTGGGACCAGGGCTGCTTCGAGCCTGCTCTGGGGCACAGATCTCTCTCTGGGTGGCCCCTTCTGGCCTGCTCCCAAGGCCACCAGCCATCCCCCAGCACCTGCCTCCTCCTCTAGGGAGCCCTCCTGCCCTTCTCGGGGAAAGCTGACTCAGTTCATCAAACGCACCCTGAGCACCCACTTTGGATGTGTCCTGAGGGACTGCCACACTGCTGGCAGGCGTGGAGGGCGGGCCAGCCAGTGTAAGCCTCCCCACCACCCAGCGCAGGAAAGCTCTGTGGAGAGGGAGGCATTTGCTGGATGCACTGGGGTCTAGCTAGGACAGCTGGATAGACAAGAGGCCCAGCATGAGCAAAGGCCTTGAGGCCCAACTCTGGAGGCCAGAGAGCTGACCCTGAGCCTTGACTGAGTGTTAAGGAGCTCAACTCTGGCCAAAGGCACTGGGGAACTGCACAGGGCTGTGTGTAGGGGATGTCACAGCTCTGTGGGCTGGCCAGGAACCTCTTGCTGGAGCAGAGGGCACAGAGCCAGTAGGGGGTGGGCAGCCAAGGGTCCAGAGACAGCTCAGCCATCAGATCCTAAACATAAGGGAGACTCAGATCAACAGATGGACAAGTAGACCAACACCCAGTAGGCAGCCCACCCACCCCAACTCCTTTTTCCCAGACTTGTGTGTGTCCTGGGCTGCTCCCCTCTGTCTCACTGAGGCCCCCTGTCTACCCTCCAGTGTTTGGGCTTCCCCACTTGTCTCTCACCCATTTCTCTGAGACTGAGTCACACACACACACACACACACACACACACACACACACAGCTCCCTCAGCCTCTCCTCCCTGGGGACAAGGGAAGGCAGAAATCCTCAGCGTGGGAGCTTGGCTTAGGGCTTCATGGGTGGCCCCTACCAGCCCCCCAAACACTCTAGGGCTGGGGGGCACAGAGGAAGAAGCCGCTGTCCAGGGGACTGGGAAGGAGCTTGGGGGCAGGAGTGGTTCTTGAACAGATGTAAGGAGCAGGGAAACCTTCCAGGCAGAGGACCAGTAAGGGCAGACATGGAATGGGGAAAGGGGAAACTTTCTCTGGGGATAGGCATGGCCCCTGCCTCAGGGACACGGAGCAGGGAAGGAGCCTGAGGCTGCAGGGGGACTGGGCCAGGTCTCCAGCCACAGGCTCCCCAGGAAGTGAGGAGCCCCAGGAGGCATCTGAGTGGAGAAACAGATCCCCTGAGCTGTGCTTTAGAAGGGACCATTTCTCTGGCTGCTGTGGAGTTTGAGGCTGGACCAGTGAGCCAAGCAGGGAGGAGGCTGGTACCCTGGCTGGTACCCTCGCTGTCCAGGAGAAATGAGTGATGCTGTGGAGCAAGGGGCGTAAGGCTGGCTGGTCTCAGATTTCTGCCTCAGGGGACCCTGAGGGCTTACGCAGACCCCCAAGTCTGGCAGCCTTGAGAAGCCCTGACCCACTGCCTCCCCAGCTCCTGCCCACGGGCCAGCAACTCCGTGGCAGGAAGGTGTAGGCGGTGGGGCAGCTGCAAAGGAGAAGTGGGTGGTGGGTGTGGGTGTGGGGTGAGGGGGTGGAAGAGCTCAGAGCCAGGAGAGAGGCCCTCACAGGGAGGGCCCTCCTATGGGCAGGGGCATGGGGATGAGAGGAGAAGGCTGGGCCCCCACCCACACCCCCATCAACACCAGTGTCATTACCTGTCACCCTCAGGACTGCAGATGTCACTTAAACTTTATGCCAGACATTCATTCGGGCAGAGCAGACTGAGGCCTGTGGGAACCCAGAAGAGGAACCCCCATCCTGGGAGAGGGTGGGCCAGGTCTGGGGTCATTTCATGTCACTTGCCTCTGACTCCTCAGGCAGAGAGCAGAGGAGGTGATCTTTGCGGGCCCCAAGCTGGAGTGGGACTTGTAGACTGGCACTCCTGCATATGGGCACAGGCAGACCTGGGGGGGAAGCAGGGGTGCTCATTGGACACAAATGTCTACTGGGTGCCTCCTTCTGCCTGCACTGGGCAAGGACAAAGCTGGCAACAGTGAAAGGCCCTTGGGATCCCCATTGGTGGGGTGCGCAGGTGCCTGGCCCTGGACTAACCTTGGTGGTTGGGCCTCCTCCATGGAGAAGGCAGGAGGCCTCGAAGTGCTCCTTGGACTACGTAGCAGTTAAATATCTCTGATGGGGAAATGTCACCAATAGAGCAAAGTGTTGAAGGTTAGGTTAGTCCTCAATGTATTCTTTTCTTTTTTTCATAGCAATTAAGCTTATTAATTTCTTCACTCAAGTTCTTCTGCACCATCTTTTGATTATGGCATGTGACCAAGAGAGGAGAGTTAAAGTCTCTAAAATGGATGTGGTTCTTGCACATTTTCTTTATTCTTTGAATACTTTTTACTATAAATAACTTGACATCATCACCTCAATGTATCCCTGAGTAGAAAATAAGGGACTTGGTTGCTGAAAAACCCGTCTGATTGGACCCATCTCTCAGTTTTCTCAAGTTTTTATTCACTGATGATACTATGTTATTGTATGTTTTACAAAAACATTTTTATCCCTTTTCCCCCATTTCTGCAATCAGCTGTAAGCATCCGTTTTTTCCTGAGCTGCCCCCATTCCCAGCTGTCCCCATTTCTGTCTTCAGGATGTTAGTCGATGTGTACATTTAATGTGGGAGTGTCCCCCTTCTCCTGACAAGTTACTAAGTTGAGGATGAGTCTTAAAATCAGCGGCGCGGTTCAGAAAGGAGGAAGTGACTACAAAGAGAGGGGGAAAGCTTCCCAGAGAAAGGGGTGGGGGAGGGGAGGCGAAGGCGCGACAGGGGCTTGAGGTCCCTAGAGCCCACCGTTCGACAGAAATAAAACGCGCGTTATGTGTGTTGTTGTAAGTTTCCTAGGAGCCACGTTAAAGAACAATTAAAGTATTGCAACATGTCAACCTGAAGATGATTAAGAGACTTCAGGGGCTGGCGTGCGCTTTTTCCGTCCTCGCCGCTCACGGGGCCGCAGCGCGACGCCCGCTGCACCGCGCGGGGCTGCAGGGGGTGGCCTGGGGGTCCTCTGCGGCTGCTCCTCCGCGCCGGACATGCCTCGGGCAGCTTCGGAGGGTCTGACCACCGCGGGGCAGGGACCTCGCAGTCCTGGGACTTTTCGCCCGGGAGCGCGTCGATGAGCCCTCGGGTCCATGGGCCGCCCCAGCCCTTGCGCAACATCTGCGCGGCCCCTGCATCCATTTTCCCGTGTCTGGACCTTGAGGAACACCCACCCGACCTCCCCTCCTCCGCTTCGCTCCGCCGGGGCTCCCGCGGCCCAGCCCGGCCCTCCGAAGGCGGCGAGCAGCCGGCTGCCCCGAGCCCCGGCTCCCATTCACTGGTGATATTTTTAGAAGGATGATTCATTTGGGGTCTGTCAGAGAGAAGGGAGTCTCCCTTGATCTTTGTCCCCGAATTCCCCCAAAAACACCCTCCCAGGGACCCTGACAACTAGCGGTATGGTAAGGTCTGCTTGCCCAGATGCTGTCGGGATGAAGGATGACCCAGCACAGGAGGGGCGGCGGGGCTGTGTTCAGCCAACTGTGAAGTGTGGCCTATGCCTCACGCTGGGGGACAGGGTAGGGGAAGTGAGGACATTCAGGGCCTGTTGGACAAGCCTGGTGTTTTGTGTGGGCAGTCCCTCCAGGAGGGGAGGCCCAGCCCCCCTGATCTGGAGAGAGTGCCCTGAGATCCAGAATGCGCTCTGTACTTAGCTAAAAATTGGTTTATACGTAATCCCGTGAATAATACCTGAACATATTCTTCTGAAAAAAATTCTGAAACAATAGAGTCTCTGAGTAGAAACAGCCATTATTTCTCTGCTGTCTTCTTTTTCACTTGGAAGTCATCCAGTGCAGGTTGTGTCCTGCCTCTGAATTCTCCACTGCGCATGTAGAGAAAACAGGTTTGTTGGCCCTGGCTGATGTGGCTTAGTGGACTGACCACCAGCCTGCCAACTGTAAATGTCGAGGGTTCGATTCCAGGTCCAGGCACATGCCTGGGGTGTGAGCCAGGTCTCTGGCTGGGGGTATGCACGAACCAACTGATGTTATCTCTTGCACATTGATGTCTCTCTCCCTCTTTCTTTCTCCCTTCCCCCTCTCTAAAAATAAGTAAGTTAATTAGTTAAAAAAAAAAAAAGGAGAGAGAGAAACAGGTTTGTATTTCATGAAGAGGGTGGCACAGTGGGAGCCTCCCACATCCCTGACAGCCCCAGGGATGCCCCCATCCCAGAAAGGATTCCCTTTGCCTTCTTGAATATTTAGCTCTGGCAAACGGACACTGTTAGGAAGTCCCCTCACTGGGGACAGCAGGAAAAATAGGATGTTGGTCCTCAGGACACTGGAAGGGGCCTGAGGAGGCTGGGGATCAGTGCAATGTCCTGGTGAGGCCAGAGAGCCCCCCACCATGTCCCGCTCCCCTTGAAATCAATGCAAGGGTAGGTCATACCCTTCCATGAAGCGGTTACAAAATCCATACCCAGGTTTCCACAGGCCTGAGCTGCCCCCATTCTCAATACCTACACACACACACACACACACACACACACACACACACAGAGGTTCGTGTGTGCGCACACAATCCAGCACTCCAAGGGGGCCCGGGGGGGGGGGCATGGGCCCTTCATGTTTCTGTGTCAGTCAGAAAGGAGCCCCCCGTTCCTGAGGCTCCCTGCCACAGGGAGTGGAGTCCCCACCTCTGGGGGCCAGGCCCCTGGGTGGGAAGGTTAAAGGAGGCTGTGAGACCGAGGAGACGGGTGGGAGAGGACAAGGAACCCTCCACAGGGGCCTTCCTCAGACCTCATTCTGGGGAGACAGCAGGGAACCACAGAGATAAAACTCACATTGTGAAACCATTTAGGAGGTGAGAGGTGCCAGAGAGAAAATTCAGGAGGAAAGGGTGCCAGCGAGCCAGAGAAGTCCTGGTGAAACCTTGGAACAGAAGGACTGAGGTGAGAGGGATCCCTGAGGCCAGCTGGGGAGCAGGGCACCAGGCCCGGGGAGTGACACTGCCACCAGAATGGCGCAGCACACCCTGCCTGGCCCTGTGCCCCGCGCACCCACACCCACTGCCCCAACCCTGTGGGGAGTGGCACCAGAGTCTACTTTACAAAGAGGAAAGCAAGCTCAGAAGGATCAGGGATGAAGGATCAGAGATGAGCCAGACAGCCCCCAGCCCTGAAGCTCTCCCAGGACCTCTCTCAGGGCACATGCATCTGCGGTGTCCCCCTCTGGGAGCCTGGGGCCAAGCACAGCAGAGGAGGACCAAGTGCTGGGGACCCTCTCTGGATGGCCTTGTGTCAGTCAGACCAGGCATCTACCAAAGGTTAGCCCCAGGGCCCCCAAAGCCTTTGGCATTCCTCTTGACCTAAGAGGGTGACCCCAAGGCAGGCTGCCCTCCTGTCCAGGTCAAGAGACATTGGGGACTGCCCTCACACTGTCCCTCCCAGCGCTAGTCCTCAGCGGCCCCCAGTCCATAGGGTCACACTCAGATTTGGGGTGTGTAGGGCCTGGCAGCCCACCAGTGCCCCTCAGCCCCACCTCCTTTGCCCCTTGGGTCTGCAAGTGTCTGGGTGAAGTCGTTACAAGATTCTCTGCCTGTCCCCTATGGCCCCAGGGGAGACTGAGGGAGAGGGGCCATCTCTTCATGTTGGAATCCGGCCAGCTAGGCCTGGCCCAGCACTAGCTGGTGGGTGAAGGGGTGCACTGAGGCTGAGCTTGTTCCGAAGTCCCCAGCTCACCTCCCACTACAGCCCTGGGCACAGCCAGCCAGCTGGCCTGGGGCCACTGTCTACAGACAGCAGACAGGGGACAGGTATAATGGGTGTCAACTTCTTTGGTTTTTTTGAGTCTCACAAGAACCTCAAGAGGCTCTGGGGCTCAGAGACAGGAAATGAGATGTACCAGGTGACGCTGCAGGTTGGCCACAGACCCCAAGTCAGTGGGACAGAAAGGCCAGGCCCTTTCCCACCACATTACTTCTCCTCTGCGGCCAGGCTGCCCTGTCCTAGCTGCCACCCCTTCCATGCCCCACTGCTGCTCCCTAAGGGGAGGAGACAGGTGTCACACTGCAAACCCCCCTACCTCTGGAGGGAGGCCCCGCCTCCTTTGCAGAGATGGGAAATACCACCATTGGGGCCAGAGTACCAGGGCTGCCTCCCACGGAAATGTGAGTTCCCTGGGGCAAGCCCAGGGGCTGCCCACAGCCAGGTGGCCTGAGAGGATGAAAGCACGTATGACCCTGAACAAGCCCTGGCCCTCTGAAAGTCTCCGATGCCTCATCCATGCAGCAGGGGCCCAAATACCCCACTTCTTCTGCTGCGCTTAGGGGCCATGGACCCAGCAGCTTCACGGTCCAGCGAAGGGTGTCTCTTGTAGGAGCCTCAGGCCGTCCCCCCAGACCTGCGGCCCATCAATAACTGCTTCCAGTGTGACCACCTTGGGACCAAGGCTAGCCTGAGAGGTCTCAACAGTTGTTTTAAACTTTTATTTAAAATAACAGCTCCTCATTCTCAGTCCTCTCAACCAGCTGGGGAATGACACTGATTAGCCTGCCTCTATTCTGCAGAGGAGGAAACTGAGGTCACGATGGTCGTGAGGTCCGTGAGCGGTGAGCACAGGCTCTCCTGTCCCCTCGCCAGTTCCGGGCACTGCTGTGAATGGTAACTGACCTTCCCCGGCCTCCCTTTGTCAGACGAGCCTCTAGGCACCCCCAGAAAGGGGGTGGCCTCTCCATTCCAGGGTCCCTGCCAAGCTCGCTGGGGCTGGCAGCAGGGACAGCATCACGTCCCTCCAGCACTTGCGAGGCTTCCAGATCCTCAGCTGGATGTGATGCCACGTCTCTTGTTAAGTGGCACCAGGTAGCAAAGAAAACACGGCACAGGGACTGGAGAGAGAAGAGTGACCCAGGCTGGCTGAGGAGGGTGGAGGTTAGGGGAGGTGGAGACTCTTGTCTCCAGTGAAGAGTGACATACCCAGAAAGGACAGTGGCTGTGCCTCTACTGCCTTCCTCTCCTGGTGTGGGCCAGTCCTCCCACCCCCCACCACCCTCTTTCTCCTTCACAAGCACCCTCCACCATCCCAAGCCTCACGGTGCAGGGACCCAGCAGTCCTGCCCGCAGGGGCAGACCCCAGCATGTGGCAGTGCTCCACCACTTGTGTCCCCCTCGCTGAGCCTGCCCGCAGACGCCCAAGCCTTAGCTCAGCAATTAGCCGCCTAAGAAAACAACTGGAGGAGAAAGCAGAGGGTTGTGGCCAGGGGCCGGCTCTGCCGGATCAGCCCCCACCAAGCGGGGACACACCTCTGATTACGAGTCTCAGTTTCATTAACTGTGAAACAGGGAAACGTCAACCTCACAGGTCTGCTGGGAGACAGCAAGGGCGACCGTGTGAGAAGAGCTCTGTGGAGCGTGAAGCACCCTGCCAAGTGTCCAGTGACATTTGGGGCCTCAACCGAAATCTACGCAGCTGAGGGGCCCAAGAGGCTGCCTCGCAGACAGGCAGGTGTCTGTGAACCCTGAGCACAGTGGGGGCTGGGCTGAGCCCTGGAAGGAGGCCTTGGGGAAGAAGCCATGGTGTCGTGAGGAGTTGCATGCTGGCCCACCCCCAGTTAAGATCAGCGCACTGGCTGTGATGGTGACATCAAAGCAGAGGCCCTCTTG
Source organism: Noctilio leporinus (assembly GCA_004026585.1). Taxonomy (NCBI): domain Eukaryota; kingdom Metazoa; phylum Chordata; class Mammalia; order Chiroptera; family Noctilionidae; genus Noctilio; species Noctilio leporinus. The sequence goes on along the minus strand of PVIW01003167.1, from coordinate 105,694 downwards.
CTGCCACCACTCAAGGCATCAAGCCAGCTCCCTCCTGACGCCTGAGGGTGGAGGGCAGGACCTGGCGCAAGCAGGGTGGGCGTGAGGTGCTGTCATGCTCCAAGGGGGCCAGGCCCTGGCTCTCTTCCACCAGCCCTCCAGTTTGCCCCCAGACTCCCGTGGGCCCAGCAGGTCACAGGGGAGGCAGGACCCTGACCCGGCTGACAGGATCCCTGGATGCAACCTGGCTTCCCGAGGGCCCCAGGAGAAGTAGTGCCAGTCAGGCAGCACTCTGGCCACCAACCCCGACACCAGCCCTCCAGACAGCTTCCCTCACTCAATTCTCACACACTGAGGAACCATGTATAGCCCTGGATTTGCCCATTTTCGAACTTAGCTCTGTGTGATTTCCAATAAGTCACTGTTTACCAAGTGCTTGCCTGGCAGTGACAGTTTATTAAGAAACGCATCAGCATGAGCGAGCACTGGGAGGGAGGACACTAGCCTGCGCCCTTCACTGGTCCTTCCGTACAATCCCCACGGCGCAGAAAGGAGAACAAGCTCCGGTCGCACCCGGGGAAACTGAGGCTCCAAGAGGCAACAACCAAGTTCTCTGAGAATAGCAAGGCCCAGATTTGGGATCAGATATGGGCTCCTGGGGGCCAAGCCCCACCCCCCAACTCTGAATCGCTCTGAGTCAGTTCACATTCAACACCGAAGTGGCGGGTGAGACCAACGCACTGGATTTGGCCGGACTCCTTGTCCAGACGAAGTCCTGAGTGGAGATGGACCATATCCGATGGACTAAGGCGAGGCTCTGCGGGAGAGAGTGTGGGTGTGGGAGGGGGCTGGTCCCACCTGTGGGGCTCCCATGATGCTCCCTGCTGGAGTGCAGAGTTAGGGTCCAGTGGGCAAGTGAGCCCGCTGACCTGGGGCCTGTCAAGCCCTAGGTGGGCCTTCAGCAACAGCAACTGTTTCCCGAGCCAGGGACCTCGCCGTGGGAAGGGGTGGGCTGGCGCCCGTCATGGACCCTCCACAAAGGGGCTCTCCGAGCTGCTCATCAGGGACAGCAGGTTCAGGGCTGAGACACCAGGCACGTGGCCCGCACAGATCTGCAGCATGCGGACCAGACGCCGAGCCATGGTGACTCGAAAGCCTTCCACCTGCAGGGAAAGAGCAGAGGACAGCGGTCAGAGCAGCCACACAGGCTGCCCGAGGGCCTGGGGTCTGAGACGTGGGACACACCGGCACATCACCACCCGTTACACCAGTGGCCGTCGCAGCCACGCCCTTGTCCACAGCACACCTCTCCAAGCAGCTTCCAACCACCTCAGCTTCATTCCTTCAAACACCCTCCCTGAACATGAGAGATGATGAGCCCTGTCCCAGAGGGAACAAAGGCTCAATAACGGGCCACTGAGGTAGGCTCACTGTCTAGGGTCACAAACTCAGTGACCAGAGGGCTGTGATCTCAACCAGGGGGCAGCGGCCCTGACACTCCCTTACTCAGGTCTGAGAAAGGCTCAAGGGGATGGGGCGGAGCGGGGGACAGAGAGTGCCTCCCTGGGGTTGGGGGATGCCACCAGCAAAAAGCCCCTTTCTCAGGGCACACCTATAGGCCACCAGGCCCCAAGGAGCTATGGCGTGAGACTGTTCCAGGGCCCAGTGCCCAGCCAGTGAGAGACACTTCATAAATATTTGTGGAAGAGCAGAGTGACATTCAGATGCCTCAGAGCCCAGATCCCTGCTCTCCCCTGGCCCACAGGTAGCCTCAAGCATCTCTTCTTCCCTTGTTCCCTCTCCCAGTGGCCCAAACCAGAGACCGAGGCGTCCTCCAGTCCTCCTGCTCACGCTCCCTTCATGTATCACTTGTCACCGCCTTGGTTCTAAATCCAGAGGTAAGGCCCCTATCCTCACCGCACCGGCTTTTTTCTCACTGAGGTCCTCCGGTGAACCCAGCCCCCTCCTCAAATCACTTTTTCTCCCGCACTCCCAGGACCACACGCAGTCACCCAGCTCCCCCCACCCCCTTTGTCCATATCTAAATGCCGGCCCCCAGGACGTGGCCTGCACATTCTTTACCCTGCAACCACCACCTAGGCAACCTCATCCAGTTCTGTGGCTCTAAAGCCATCTCAGTCCCAGGTGACACCTCCAGACCTCTCATCTGAATGCTGGACACAGGTGTCAGCTGCCCACTCGACTCCGTGCCAACACCTAGAGGCACCTTCACCTTAGCCTGTCCAAAGCGGAGTCCTGGCAGTCCTCCCAGCCTGTTCCTCCTATGGTCGTCTCCATCTTGCTAAAAGCCAAAAGCTCCAGAACTGCCCTCAATTCTTCTTGCTCACACACCTCACACCAAGGCCATCAGCACAGTCTGCTGGCACCACCCTGGAAACACCCAGTATTGCAGGCCATGCTCTCCCCCACTGCCCCAGACACCACTGCATCCAGGCCGAAGTTGGCTCTTCCAGAAACGGCCCCTGGACCCATCTCCCTCTTGCCCTTGCCTCCCCTCAGCCTCCTCCCCTCCAACAGTTGCAGGGATCCATTTACAACCAAGTCAGACCACATCCCTCCTTCGCCCCACAACCTGTGGTGGCTCCAGTTTTACTCAGAGTAAAAGTCACCTGCCTTTACTATGCCCCACAAGGCCCAACTGATCTGGCCACAAGTTCACCCTGACTCATCCCCCGCTATTCGCTCTGCTCCAGCCACCCATGCCCCTGCGGGACCCTGAACACACCAGACTAGTCCCGAACTCAGTACCTGTCTTCTGCCAGGAGTGCCTTCCCCGCAGGAGCCCCCACTGCCTGCCTTCTTACTGTCTTGATCTTTGTTCACAGGCCCCTTTCCTGTGAGCTCCCTCCCCTGTTACCCTACCTAAACCTTACTGCCTTCCCAAGTCCTGCCACGTCACCTCCTGTCCTCTAACTCGTGATGCATCCTACATCTGCTTCCTCCACTAGAATAGAACTGGGATTTTTTTTTTTACTGTTTTGTTCCATGATGCACCCCCAGGGCCCAGAAGAGTGCTAGGCACACTGTAGACACATAAGAAACACTTGCTGAATAAATCCTCTTACTTGGAAACACACATACCGCCAGGCTGCTGACCTCTCTTGGGCTCCACAGCCAGCCTCCTGCCTCCGGCCGCGCCTCCTCCAATCTGCATGCCTCCCTCCAGGGGTGTGGCTCCCCAACCCCAGTCTGTCCCCCCAGAGAAAGGAATGACTTAGTCCTCCACCAGGTTTCCAAAGCTCTGCAAGTTCTCTAGTGCACTCAGAATGTGCTGGTCGATCTCACTAGGTTCCGAGAGGGCAGAGCCAACATCTGACTCATTTGTGTTCTCGCCACCAGTACATGGCGCCACCGGCAGAGCTAGAACATAATTTCACTGGGCGAGTCCCACACCAGCTGAGTGGGTTTCCTCATGGGTAAGACAGGGCAGTAAGTGTGGCTATGCAAAGGCCTCAAAGTATGGTGAGGCCCAAACTGTGCGGAGGAGTGTGCTCTGGAAAGGACAGCACAGGAATGAGGAGTGACAACCGCCCAGGCACTGCGGGTCTCCTCTGAGGGACACCAGTCCCTGCTCTCCGCTGCACCAGCTTGAAACTGCAACAGGCTCCGGACCTCTCCTCCAGCTCCCAGGCTCCAGGGCAAGCCAGGGCCTGGCGTGGCCTGCCACCCACTGGCCGCACACAGAACTGCGCCTCCCGCCACAAGGTTAGCAGGGACCTTCGTGCACCGGCCATTCCTACTGGCAACAGTCACAGATTCTGCTAATACTACTGACACGTCTTGCCTTCGCTCACAATGCTAAATTTCACTTAGATGTTAGTAAAATAAAAGAAGCAATTGTCTCACCCAAGTTCACAGATACCCTGAATTCTACTCTCACATCAGAGGGGTCCACAGAAGCCAGAATAAGAACCCCTGTTCCAAACGGTGCTGAGGGGCCGCATGCTGATGCAGGTCTCTCTGCACTACATCATTTGGCCTTTTGTGAATGGGTGCAAGAAACAGACCAGACCAAAAACACCTCTTCTAAATGAACCTCAAAGCTAACAAACAGACCCCAAAACCACCTGGGCGGGGCAGTCCAGGCCCTGGGGCCTTCAGCAGACCTCCCTAACAGTCACCAGAATTCCTGGTGCAGAAGGTGAGGCTGAAGAGAAAAAAGAAAAAGGCAGAAATCTGCTTGGTATCGCCCACAGTTAGGGTTCACCTTGAGAGAAACACAATCAGAGACCAGTGTCAGGACAGAATCAACACCCAATGTACCCACCCAACATCCGCCCGCCCACCTGCCATTCCTGCTGCCCCGGGCTGGGAGTGGACAAGGTGTGTCATCAGGTGAGGGGAACACTGGGCATTCTAACTGTTGGGGGCATAGGAGGACAAGAGGTCTGGCCTCAGAGCACTGAGCCCCTAGTAGGAGAGGAGGGCACTCATCCGGACCCACAAATAAACACATGCAGCTTGGTCATGAGTGGAGAAAACGCAACAAAAGAAAAAGCCTGGTAACAAGTGATAGCACCTGACATGTAAGAGGCACTTCATATTTGTGTCCCTAGAGCTTAGGGTGGCCTATCCAAGTCACAGCCAGGGAGCAGACAAGTCAGGACTCAAACCCGGACCCCATGTCTCCACAACAGGACCCTCTCCCTTGGTACTCAGGTACCCTCCAAGGAGTGGTCCCTGGAGCACACTGCGTTCCAGGTGATGACCACCCCTTACCCGCACCCAAGTGCCCGTCTTCACCTCCAGGTCACAGAAGAGCAGGGGACTCCGGTAGGCTTGGGCCAGCTTCAGCACGGTGTTCCGATGGACGCTGCAGTGACTGTCCCGCCCAGCTGCAAAGAAGCCACAAGTGCTACAGCTGTAATCTCAACCTGCCTGGCCACCACCTAGGTACCTGGGTGAGGCAGGTCACGTCCCTCTCTGGCCTCAGGTTCTGACTGGCCAGGGGGACACTGTCCTATCATACCTTCTCTTCAGGGCTGCCAAGATCGTCAAAATGGACAATAAGGCAGAAAGGGCTTTAAAGGAAACTAAGAAAACGTGGTCTCCTCACCTATAAAATGAGGGATAGTGACAGCCCGTGGCCTACTGAGTGAGCACAGAGGCTCAGTGAATGGACACAGAAAACAGACCTGGCATTCACTTATTCACTGGAGGTTTCTGACAATGATCTGGGCCAGGCCCTCCCCAAAAGGAGCTCACGGTTCAGCTTGGTGGGGGGTGGAGAGGCAGGCTGGTCAGATACCCCATCAGTGTGGGGAGGGCACCTGAAAGCCCAGATTGCAGGGCTGGCTAGGGAGGCTTCCCCTAGGATTCGGAAATGCGTAGACAGAAGGGAAGAGAGAAGCCATATGGCTGAGGAATACGACTATGTAGGTGTGACTCTCAGCCCTGCTGTGTTTTCACTGTAGGGCCTTGAGCAAGTTACTTAACCTCATGACCAGTTTTCTCAGCTACAAAAGAGATAATACCCACTTCAAAGGGCTGCATGTTGTGAAGATGAGTGACAAAGAATCAGGGCATTGAGAACTGTGACTGGCATCTAGTGCTCAGTGAAGGTCGGCTATCATTGTTTCTACTGTTAATAACACAAAGTCGCAGAGGCAGCAGGACTTGCTCAGAGAACGACCCGGAGCCACAGACTGGAAGGGTACTAGGAGGTGATGCAGGGCAGGAAGGCCGAGGCCAAGCTGCAAACATGTCATGCCTTTCCAGGAGTTTGGGTTTTACTCCAGAACCCCCAGGCAACCTGAAGCAATTATCTCAGCAGACTTAGCTCACTGGAATGAGGTGCTTTTAGAAAGACCGACAAGTGTCAGATTCCAAAGCCCACATTCTTTCCATCAGCCAGGCCGCCTTAGCAAGGAGTCTACACTATGCAGCTGCCCTCGGTAGGGGTTGGGCAGCATGTCCCTTGGTTCGGGGTGGGTAGAAGCAGGTAAGGGAGGCACTTACCGCCTGTGGCAAGGAAGCCCACCTTCCCCAGGAAGAAGGTGGCATCCACGTGATGCAGGGACTCTTCCACGTTCTGAAGGCTGGGGCGGCCAGGCCAGGGAGAGAAAGCAAACCAGAGGACAAAGCTTACAACACAGAACACAGAAGTCCCCGCTCCTCATTCCAGAAGGGCCAGGGGGTGAGAGGAGGGTGACAGGAGACCAACCCAGAGAAATACTTTGCCCTTTCATTTTCTTAAGCTGTTTTTAATTACAGAATGACTCAAGTGTGTGAAATAATGAAACAGTTAATATGGATGCATATGTAGAAAGTACAAATCTCCCTCTCCAGCACCACCCTTTAGTTCCAACTCCCCAGAGGAAACTGCTGCCAACCCTTTAGGGTGTAGTTCTTCTAGAATGTTTTCACATGGAAATACAGTGATAGGTACCTAGGTACCAGCATTTCATTGGGTTTAGTTGGGTTTGACGTATCTGCCTCATTCTTTGGAATGACCACTGCACCACACTGCTTTCCCAGGGATGGACATTCACGTGGGATGCCACTTCTGCCTCAGCAGAGTTACTGCACCAACACCGGTTCACACATAGTGTTAAACATCCAAGCAAGTGTGTCCATAGAACAGTAGCATGGTTGGGTCACGGTATGCATCTTTTAAAAATGCATACATGCCCTGGTTGGTGGCACAGTGGATAAGGCACCAGCCTGTGAATTCAAAGGTCGATGGTTTGGTTCACCGCCAGGGCACCTAACCAGGTTGCAAGCCAGGTCTCCAGCCAGTCCGTAGCTGGAGGCAGGTGAAAGGCAACCATACATTGATGCTTCTCTCCCTCTCTGCCTCTCTCCCTTCCCCTCTCTTTAAAAATACTAAATAAAATCTTAAGAAAAGAAAAAATACTTAAAAAAAATGCATCCAGGCACTGCCAAGTTGCTTTCCAATCAGGTTACACTATTTACACAAGGGCGCCTTGTTTAAACACTCCCACCTTTTCCTGGCTAACTCCCTTCTCACCTTTCGGGCGTCACCTCCACCAGAATATCTGCCCTGACCAAGTCCTGAGAGTCAGGGCCCCTCCCCAAAAGGCCTGGGAGCTCGTTGAGGACAGTGGTCTGTTTCATTCACCTCTGGGCCCGCTGGCGGGGATGCAGAGCAGACCTCAGAGGGCCCCAGTTAAATGACAAGATGACACTGCTAGGATTCATCAGTGTCTTATTTTCTCATTTAAAAAAGTTTTATTGTTGTTCAATTACAGTTGTCCCAATTCTCCCCTGTTGCTGTCCCCTGAGCTGCCCACCCCCGCTCCCTCAGTCAGTCCTCATCCTGTTGTCCATGTTCACAGGTCCTTTATATTTGTTCCTTGACATCGGTGTTTAAAACATCTTGCGCTGGCTGCTGGCTCCCTTTCCCCACCCTCTAGGCTGACCCCAGGCAGCCTCACCTCTCCCTGCCTCCTCTCCTCATCATAAGTGAAATCACTGTCCCAGTACACGCCTCAGCCGGGTCCATGGGAGCCCCGACAGCCCCAGACTGTGGCTCTCACCTATATTTGCTGTGAAGGTTGATGATGAACACAACCAGGTCAATTCGGGGGCGAGTCACATTGGAGGGCAGAGGGAGGGAATGTGCCAAGTGGCTGAAAAACAAGAAATTGTGGGACATTCCCATGACCATTCCCATGCTGTCCTTCATAGAGGGAGAGGCTCCTGACCTGAGACTCCTTGGGTGAGCCCAGGGGCAGGGCAGAGCCGGTCCTCCCCAGATTACTTTCTTCTGGCTCCTCTACCAGAAAGGAGCTGTGTAGTAACTGCCTTGCCCAGAGGGAGTTTAGGATGGAAGGTGGCAGGAGGCTAGTAAGCTACACTGCTGGGAGGGAGACCAGGCTCAGAAGACAGGTGTGGAGCTGTGATTTTGGGGTTAAGACTGAACTCCTTTGGAGCATGACAGAAGTGGGCTCAATCCCTCGCTGGTGCAGCTTAGTGGACTGAGCACCAGCCTGTTTGAGTCCCAGTCAGGGAACAGGCCTGGGTTGTGGGCCAGGTCCCCAGCTGGGGTGCACAAGAGGCAGCCGCACATTGATGTGTTTCCCTCCCTGTATTTCTCCCCCTCTAAAAATTAAATAAAATCTATTAAAAAAAAGAGAGAAGTGGGCTCAAATCCTAGTCTGCCAACTAGCAGCTGTGTGACCTTGGCCAAACCACCCTCATCATTCTGGAGTTGGTCTCTGATTGTCAAATACCTACCTGAAAATTTTTCCTGAACCCTTTACTTTTGCCTATTTCCATATATTCCTATTACCCATCTCCTCCCACCCACCATCTCACAATTCAGGAAACACCAAAAAGCGCACAAAGCACAAAAGTTTTATTTTACTATTAATTAACATCAGAGCACCTTTCTCATCTCTTCATGTACATAATGTACTATACACATTCTAACACTAGAATAATCTAAAATAGTATTAATTCAATTTTATTTGCATTTAATGAAAGCAAAAAAAAAAGTAAAGTAGAACTGAAAAAATAGATGAACTTGGATAAATTATTTTTTAATCACAGAGAATCTTTCCTGAAAGAACCCAATTTTTAAAAAATTAGTAAAAAATTAGTAAATTGGTATCATTTTAAACCATGTTTCAATTTTATCTCTATTGGGTAAATTCTCTGTTATGAGAAATGAGAAAATTAACATTCTCATATCTCACTCTATCATTTGGACAAGACCCATTATTATTAGATATCTTTACATTTCACGCTAACTATACCCTTGGACCCAAGTTGATGAAGCTGCCACTCTGGAACATGGGAGGGGCAAAGGTCACCGAGGGGGTCTCAATGTCAATTTAATAGTTCACCAATAAAAAGACAATCATTGTTCTGCTTAGAACTCATTGGCCAGAACCAGTCCCACAGCTCCACAAAACCACAAAAGGTCAAAAAGTGTAATCCAGTTCCCCTTACATGCTCCAAATGCAGAAGCTGGAAATATCTGGCAACAGAATGAACAGTTGACCATATTGGGGATTTACCTTTCCTGCCTAAAAGCCTGAAGAATCGTTAATCCTTGAAGTTCAAAAACTTAACTTGACATAAAGTGTTCAGTGTCCGTATTACCTGGAATAATATGTATATTCCCTTTATAATGGAAAAATGAGACTCTTAACTCATGTCAGGGAAGTTTTCTTCTGTTCTATCTTTGAACACTTTTGCTGGGATTTTCTCAAATCTCTCTTCTTTGTAAATAATTAAGTGCTCAACTACATCAACTCTGATCCTTGCTATTTCTATTTGTTAGATCCTATATGGTATTGTGTTTGTCCCCTTTTCGCCCTCTGCAACCTCCTTTTTTCCTCTCATTCTGTTGTTTTATCATTTGGTCTTCAGATGCTTCTTAAAAATTCAGGTTCTTTCCCTGACTGGTGGGCTCAGCTGGTTGGGCATCATCCAGCAAAGCCAGTTTGATTCCTAGTCAGGATACATGCCTGGGTTTCGGGTTTGGTCCCCGGTCAGGGTGTGTATGAGAAGCAACCAACTGATGTTTCTCTCCCTCTCTTTCTCCCTCCCCTCCCCTCTCTCTAAATAGAAATAACATGTTTAAAAAAAAAATCAAGTTCTTATGAAATTTCTCAATGGTACAAAACATGAAAAAAGGTGCTTTCTTCTTTTTCCAGAATGGGGTATTCATCAGATTTCTGCACGTCATGTGACTTGCCCTTTTCCATCAAGGCTTTCCACCTTGCTCAATGTAGGCCATTTTGACCACATTTTCCATTTACCCTGGTGCTGATTGAATGGATTATTTAAAAAATTCTTTCCCATTTCTAAGTTATGGGTTTAAGATTGTTGGTTGTGTTTGATGTTCTGTGGCCTAAGAGCCTGGTAAGATGGGTAAAGCACAAACAGATTTATGAACAATCTTTCATCAGAGACTTACTCAAGTGCTGTAACAAGATTTCTTCTGCCTAGTAAGGGCATTTCCTCCATGGGAACTGGAAAGGCCTTACTAGGGCATTTCCAGTTCCCAAGGAGGAAATGCCCTTTAGATTCGGGTCATTCTCTCTCTACATGGACCCTGGAAGTCACTTGACCCCCTCAGCAGCTGTTTTTACTTCCCATCAGGTTAGAAGCGAAATGCTTTTTCTCCATATTTTGGGGGTACATCTATGCTGTCCTGCTCAAGGCACTGGGGAGTCATTAGTGAACAAACGTCAAAAGGCGCTGCCCTTAAGGGGCTGACCTTGGGGTCCCTGGGCATAGTAGGCTGGAAATAAGTCGGTGAACAAGAAAATTGCTTACGGTGACAAGCCTTAGAGAAAGAGAACAAGTATGTGGCAGAGAATAATGGGGCACTACCACTTAGGTGGGGCGCTCCCAGACGCCCCAATGACGACAGGTCACGAGTTAAGGGTGGTTAAGGGGTTGGCCAACCCGCTCCATCTTCGCCCGCTTCTCTCCCCCGCGCCCAGGCCAGGGTTCCGACCGCAGCGGAGCGACGGGGCACCCCGGCCTCTGCTACTTACACTTTCAGGTTGGAGGCGCAGTCCTCCTTGAGCATCGAATCGGCCAGCTGCTGCAGAAGAGCATCCTCCGTGCCCACCAGCTGCCCAGAGAGAGAAGGCGGCAGATTGATAAGTGGGCATGTCAGTCTCTATGGAGCGGATGGGGATCTGGGCAAGGACCGAAAGCGGCCGCGTCTCCCAGAATTCTGGCTCCAGCGCGCAGGGCATCCTTTACTGAAGGACTCCGCTAGGCACTGGTGGAAAGCCTGAGGTTTGCACCGCTCGGGTCTGGGCGGCTCAGCACTCACCACCTGGAAGATCCCCCTGCACCGCCAGACTAGTCCCGAGCTCCCCGCGACACCGGAAGGCTAAGCGCAGGCAGAGCCCGGAACTCAGCCACTTACGCTATGGGTCTGGCCAGTGAGCGCCCCAAATCAGAAACCAATCAGAACCCTGGAAAGAGTCCGCCGCGCACCTACTGGCGAGACTGTCCGTCAGCGTCAGAGAGCGGCTACTCCGATTGGTTCAGAATGCGACGGTCCCGCCCACCACACCCGGCCCGAAAAGCGCGCGCCGGCACTCCAGAGAGCGCAAAGCCTGGTGTAGCTGAAGCACAACCCAGGAGGAACTGCCAGCGCGGGTAGCGGAGCTGCCTACCAGTATGGTGGCCGTGTTCAGGCCTGGCAGCTGGTCGTGCGGCCGCAACACCGACATCCCAGTCACAGGCCAGATTGCCACTCAGGCGACGCGCCTTTTGCTTTCAAACCTCGCCGCAAGCCCGGCCCCAGTGCTCCCAGGGGGGGCACCTAACCCCCCTCTGGGCGGGGTTTCGAAGGGCGGGGCGGAGCCCTCTTAAAGGAAACGCTACCTGCTTTTCTGAGGGTGTGTTGCGCGCTGGCCCCGACGCTGACGGTGCTGTCCGTTGGACAGGCCTTCTATTTCAGCCTTCGGAGAAAAAAGGTACTTAATGATTCTTTCGTTCATTAAAAAAAATATTCTATTTATTCCTTTTTAGAGAGAGGAGGAGGGAGGAGGAAAGAGGGAGAGAAACATCCATGTGTGTGTTACATCCACCTGTTGCCTCTCACACGCCCCCAGCCCGGGACCTGGCCTGTCCCCTGACCGGGAAGTGAACCCGGACATTTTGGTTCCCAGGCCGGCGCCTCAAACCACCGAGCCACGCCAGCCAGGGCTCATTCCGTTTATTTGTGTTCATAAATGCTCATTCACCCTCCTTTTGATTCCTTCCCAACCTGCCTCTCCCCCGTCTCCGTTGACTCTACCCTGGCAGGTGCCCAGAGCGAAGCCTAGGAGTCATTCTTGGCCCTTCTCAGCTCACAGCCAGTCCTTGACGGAGCCCACGGGTTCCAGTCTCACCTGGACAAGCCGCTGCCACCTCCCGCGGGGCTGTTACAAGGGCCCTCCCTCTGCCGCCCGGTGTGCACCCGGGCCGGGGCTGCAGGCTGTGCTCCGCTCGGTGATTAAAGGCACCGTTTTAACCCAGAATCAGAGCAGGCCCCGCCTCCGGTCAAAACCCACCAGTAGTTTGCATCTCAAAATGCATCGCAAACCCTGGCTGGTAGCACAGTGGATAAGGTGCCGGCCTGCGATCCTAAAGGTCACTGGTTCGATTCCCCAGCCAGTGCACATAATCAGGTTGCAAGCCAGGTTTCCAGCCAGGTTTGTGGGTGGAGGCAGGTGAAAGGCAACCGTACATTGATGAAAATAAAAATAAATGCATCTCAAGTGGTTCGCTTGGCCTTGGAGGCTCTGCTGTTCTGGCGCTTGTCCCCCCTGCCTGCCCCCATCACGCGACCTCACCTCTTGCTCCCCTCTCTTCCACGTTCCCTTCAGCCACAGGGGCCACTAAGCTGCCCCTCCAATAGTCTAAGTATTCTCCTATTTCAGGAGCTTGGTTCCCTCTGGCTGAAATACTCTATTGCTAGTAGTCACATGCCTTGTTCCCTCACTTATTCATTCCAATGTCGTCTTCTCCAAGGAGACTTGCTTAATGGCCTATGTAGAATAGCAAGCTGCCCATACTCCCTATCTCCCTTTTTCTGCTCTATTTTCTCAGTAGCTCTAATCTCCACTTAACGCATCGTTAAAAGCTGTGCAGCCTCTGAGATTTTACCATACTTATACACGAATAAACTGTTTATTATTGTTTGTTTCATGGATGCTGGCAGAAACCATGAAGCTCCTTAGTAAGAGAAAAAGTACTTTATGACTCATGGTGAAAGCAGTAGCCAGGGCTTTGTGTTTGTTTGTGCTACTTCCCCATGACCTGTTCTTTCTCTGGGGGGAGCTATTGTCTCATTCCTCCAGTCTGTTGACTGCAGTCCCAGCCCCGAGAAATGTCCTTGTTAACTAGCTTTCAGGGTCCTATTTTCTTGTGATACTCAGGGATGCTCAGGGCCCATGGCAAATGGCTTCTCACAACAGTTATATGATTACTTGTTTCTTATCTTTCTAGCTAGAGTGAGAGATGTATGAGGCAGAGACTGTACCAGTTTGTTTGTCTACCCAGCAGCTTAAAAAGTGTTCGGTACATAGTAGTTGCTCAATAAATATTTGTTGAATGAATGGATTGATTTATAGTCATTCATTCTCAGCAGTGATTTAGTCATTATTTTGTAGGGCAGACCCAATGCCCCCTTCTGAGAACATAGGTGACTCAGACATTATTGATTAATACTGCGTATTGGGGAAGTCAGACCCAGATCACCCGGTGTGCTCATTGCTGCTCCCTGTTTCACGCAAACCCTTCTCTCTGCAGACAAAACTAATAGCTTGCTTAGAAAGGGCTGGAAGTAAATGGCTTCATGGAACCCCTGCCTCAGCTCAGATGGGGTCTTAATTCCCTAGTGACAAGGGGTATGGAGGGGACTCCCTGGAAGTCACAGTGTGATGAGGACTATGAAAATAAAGGAAGTCAGGCAAGGAGATAAATAGAGGTGGGTAGGAAGAAGCTACTTAAGGCCAGGGGAGGCCTCTGGAAGGAGATGATGTCTGAGCAGATGCCTGAATTTAGTGAGAGGAGCCAGTGTAACTACATTGAAGCAGAGGCTCCAGGCAGCAGCAGCAGCAGCAGCAAGTGTTAAGATACCTGAGGGAGCACTCCTGCCACTTCTGAGGGACAGCAGGGAGGCCAGTGGCTGTGGCAGATGGAGACAGGAGAAAGTGGGAGGAGATGAGGCCAGGGAGGCGATTGAGGGCCAGGTGACTGAGGCCTGTAGAGTCATGGGAAAACTTTGGACCCTGATTACACTTTCTAGGAGGGCTGAACTGAGCCATTCAGCCAACATGAGTCTAAGTGCCTGCTGTGGCCCAGGCCTGGTGCTTGGTGAGACCCTGGCACCAGACTGTCACCCCTGCTCCAGGTAGTTGTTTGTGGTGGATGGGCAGAGGACAACAGCCAAATCCAACACAGTGGGGGACTGCCATCTGGAGCAGCAGGAGCCCAGATGAAGATGCATGAAGGATCCCTTGGGGGCCCATACAACCCTGCACTGGGGAGGTACTTGCCTCGGTGTCAGGTGATTTGGTATTGTCATGTGGGCAGTGCAACAGAAAGTTGTTGTAAGGCCCATACTGTGATAAAAGGTAGAGATTGGCAAAAAGGCCAAACCTAGGCCTCAGGTTTGGTGCCAAGAACAACCTGAGCTGGCAGGGCCATCAGAGACGATCTGGGCCTTCTGTGGAGCCTTGGGGAGATGTTCCCAGGGCACTGTGGGGGCAGAGGGAAGCTGTTGGGGGAGGGGGCTCAGAGACTGCATCCCACCCGATTTTTGTTTTTTTAAAGATTTTATTTATTTTTAGAGAGAGGGGGAGGGAAGGAGGAAGAGAGGGAAAGAAATATAGATGTATGCTTGCTTCTCACGCCCCCAACTGGGGACCTGGCCTGCAACCCAGGCATGTGCCCTGACTGGGAATTGAATTGGTGACCCTTTGGTTCGCAGGTCGGTGCTCAATCCACTGAGCTGCACCAGCAGGGCCCATCCCACCTTTTAATAAAGCAGCTCTGGCTACAGAGCTTCCCATAAGCTTTTGTGTAAATAAAGAATCATGAGGCCAAAACAGTATTAAAGACTATTGATCACGTGTGTTTGTGTATGGTTGACAGATAATGAGCTATACATATTTAAAGCATACAAGTTGATAAGTTATGACGTACATGCACACCTAGAAAGCCATCGCCTCAATCAGGATAATGAGTGAACTCATTACCCTCCCCCTGCCCCAGTTTCTCCTGCCCTTTTGTCACCCCTCCCCCATCTCCTCTTTCTCCCACTCCAAACCGTAGAAAAGCGCTTTGGCAGCCTTGCTCCCAGCAGCCCAGGGCTGGAAGCAGCCCACGTGTTCTTCAGTGGAGGAGAGACTAACAAGCTACACTGATACACGCAACATCGATGGACAGCAAAGGCGCTGTGCTCAGCAACCAGCCTGACCCAAAGAGTGCATACTGTGTGACTCCATTGACATGAAATACAGACGCAGGCAGAACTAATCAATGGTGACAGAAATCAGAGCGGCAAGTGCCTTTGGGAAGGAGGGATTGACTGGCAACTCAAGGCAGGAGGAAACTGGAGTGACGGAAATATCCTAGAAGTTGATCTGGTGGTGGCTGCACAGCTGTGCACACAGGTAAAAACTCATCCCTTTGGATCTGCATTTTCCTGGATGTGCCATACATCTCAGTGGGAAGCCCCCTGTGAAGTCCAAGTTGCTCTCCTTGACCTGCGTATGCTGGAGAAGACCCACCACCCATGCAGGGGCCCAGAGCTGGCAGGGTATCTATGGGTGAGGTGCCAAGGGTCCTGAAGTCATCTCATTCACAGCATTTCCCACTTGCCTGTCCTCAGGTTTCTGGGAATAAACCCTTGGGAACAGCTTCTTCTCCGCCCGTGGGCCCCTGGGGATGCGGCTCTTTCCTCCTGAGACAAAAGCCACTGCTGTTTATGGAACACTCACTGGGCACCTGGCTTGGCAGACTTCGTCTATAACATAGAAAGGAGGATGGAACACTCACTGGGCACCTGGCTTGGCAGACTTCGTCTATAACATAGAAAGGAGGATGGAACACTCACTGGGCACCTGGCTTGGCAGACTTCGTCTATAACATAGAAAGGAGGATGGAACACTCACTGGGCACCTGGCTTGGCAGACTTCATCTATAACATAGAAAGGAGGATGGAACATTCACTGGGCACCTGGCTTGGCAGACTTCGTCTATAACATAGAAAGGAGGACCCAGGCTTGGGAGGTGCACCCCACCCCCACCCCTTCCCTAGCTTTGTCACTGTGAAGCTGAGTGACCTAGAAGGAGAAGGCAGTCAGCTTTACCTCTCTGAGCTGTAGCTGTCTCATCCCATAGTGGGCTCATGACACCAACCAAACTGGAAGACAAATGTGGGGGGCCATACCTGGCATATGGGGGTGCTCAGTGCCTGACCCACAATTATCTTAGACCATATCCCAGTGAGGGGGGTGGTGAGGCTGAACTGGGAGGGGCAGCCACTGCGTGGGAGCTAGACCAGGGCTCAGACACTTTCACTTTCTTGCCTTGTGATCCTGAGTAAGGAATGAATGACTTAACAAAAATAAAGCACTGAAAACAGTGTCTGGCCCAGAACAAATGCCACGTTGGAGCAACATGTCCAGACTCTCAGTCTCAATCGTTGTTCTCTCTATAAGATAGACTCTCATTGGCTCTACTGACTACTGCCTATGTCCCCACTCATGTGCCAGGGACCCCAGTCTCTCCCTGTTCCCAATCGACAAGCCTCCAAGCTCTCCTGTGTGTCGCCGTTGGGACCCCCTCCTCTCCAGGCTCTCCAGCTTTGGGGCCCAGCGACCTGCTGGATTGGTGGCTCCCACCCCTCTCCAGATTCCCCCAAACCCCAAACCCGCCCTGCTTGTCATCACTGTACCACGTGCACAGTGCCAGGGATCCAGAAGAAAGGGATGGTTGCCAGGGCAACGGAGGATAAAGCCCTTGCTCTGCAAGGCTGCTGATTGGCTGAGACAGGTCCCGCCTCCTGCCATCCTGAGGGTGGGGGCAGAGAGAAGGGTCTCCGATGGGCAGGGAGAGGTATCAGGGTGCCCAACCAGTCCAGGACTGTTTTCTGCTAGGCCAGCCAGAAGCTCTGGGCCTGAGAAGCTCTGTCTCCCATGGTGGTGGGGCATTGGCCTCACCCTCCCTCTGCCTCCAGCACCCAGGACGGCCGCAGATGGCAGTGTCTCTGGGGGTAGCAGCTACGAATAAGTCCACCGGCCAATGCTGAACTGCTGAGCTGCTCAGGCTGAGGTGGTGAGCTCAGTGCAGAGCCCTGGACAGGCATCTATCTGCAGGGCACGAGGTGGGTCAGTGGGCACGTGGCGGGTGGGGAATCGAGTGATGCCAGTGGCTTGGAAGGCAGGGAGAAGGGCTCCGCAATCTCATGCTGCCCTGAACAGGACCTTGGCTGGGATGGGGCTGGGAAATTCCGTGTAGATCCTCTGATAGCTCCCCACCCTGACCCTGTCACTGTGCATGGGGAACCCTGAGGTGCAGAGAGGGTAAGGAGTGGCCCAAGGTCACAAAGAAGGCCAGTGAGTATTTTGTTTTAACTAGGTCAGTCCACCAAGAAGCCAGGCAAAGGGCTAGGGGTCCTCAGTCTGTCCCCGAATGCCTGGGATTTTGTCCATAGGGCTGGAGAGGTTGGGGTACCCTGAACTCTGTTTCACAGAGCCACACATTGCAGCTGAAATGACTTCTGTTCTACCTGAGCACCCCGTTCTCACATTTAAGCGGAAAGGAGACTACATTCCTAGCTGGAGTGAGGGGATGGGGCATGAATCACCTTGGCTTTTGTCAGGCTGGTTTGGAGCAGCCTTTTTTCTTGGGGATCCCTTCCCCACTTTCCCTGACCCCAGGCAGCACTGGGCAACTCTGAACCCTATCCTTGGTTCCCCAGAAAGGCAGATGGGGAGGAGGGTGCCGTGCTAGCCTGACTCTATGCCTTTAGATCAGTCCCCGCTTGATTCCTCCAGGAATAGGGCACCTTGAGACATGTCTGTGCTTTTGGAATAGCCAGTGGGGACCCTGGGGTGCAGAGACAGGGCTCTAGATATATTCAGGGCTGGTAAATGGCATCCCTCCCTCCCCTGGGTCACAGCCAACCTGGAAGTAGGGGCACAAGAGGAAATAGAGTTTGTAGACAGAGGTCCCAGAAGCTGGGGATCATTCCACCTGGTCCTTCTCTTTCCTCCCCAGAAGCCAAGTGTCTTTCCCTGCCCTGAAGGGCTCGAACCTCAGGATGTCCCTGGGATTTGGGTATAGCTCTGTCACTTCCCAGCTGGGTAACCCAGACCAAGTGAGTGAACGTATCTGGGCCTCAGTTTCTGTTATGGGTGGCCAGCCACACTTAGCACATAGGCCTGTTGTAAAATTTATGAATGTTTTCCAATGGTTCTCTCCCTTCCCAGCAGGCAGAGGGGGCTCCTCACCCCAAACCTTAAGAAGTGGGTCCTACTTTGATCCTCATTTTACAGAAAAGGAAACTGAATCTCAGAGAATAAGAACAAACTACTATATAGCACTTATTTTGTGCCAGGCACTAGCTCTGAGCATGTCACATAAATTAATTATGTGACATCAGGCATGGGCCTGAATTCGGGAGCCTATGTGGCCCCTACTGTTTTCAACCAGGTCCTCTGGGGATGGGTGTGTACTTGCCATGCTTCCGCCGCCACACCTGGCCAGGGTGCGTGGGTGGCTGGGGACCCACCCACGTGTGAGGGGATTGACAGTGGCAGCTCTGTAACTAACTGTGCAGTTGGGGCAGCTCAGAGGAGGCATTGCCCAAGTGACCTTTACCGAGGGCTCTGAGGGATCGGCCACCTCAGTGAATGGACACTAGGCTCCATTGGTGTCCCCTTCCATAGGGGAGGGGGTGGAGGCCCAGAGAGGGACGGAGCAGGAGCCATCAGCCCCTTCTTTTATTGGACTAGGAACTGGGGGGAGGCAGCTCTGTGCTTGTTCAGGGGGTCCGGTCTGGCTCAGGCACTGCCCTCCAGTCTTCTGAGCCTCAGGTGTCCCATCCGGAAAGTGATGCTTAGACCCCCTGGCTCGGGAACCTCTGTGGATCTTCTTGGCTCTGGGGGCAGGACACGGGTCACCTCTGCTGGCCCTCACCCCCTGTGTCTTGGCAGCTGAGGCCACCACGATGCCACACTTCCTGGACTGGTTCGTGCCTGTCTACCTGGTCATCTCTGTCCTCATCCTGGTGGGCTTCGGCGCCTGCATCTACTACTTCGAGCCTGGCCTGCAGGAGGCACACAAGTGGCGAATGCAGCGCCCCATGGTGGACCGGGACCTCCGCAAGACACTGATGATCCGTGACAACCTGGCCTTTGGAGGCCCAG
The DNA here is from genome assembly GCA_004026585.1 of Noctilio leporinus. Taxonomy (NCBI): domain Eukaryota; kingdom Metazoa; phylum Chordata; class Mammalia; order Chiroptera; family Noctilionidae; genus Noctilio; species Noctilio leporinus. The sequence continues at coordinate 86,831 of PVIW01003167.1, read as the reverse complement.
AGGTCTGAGCTGTAGGCTCTGGGCTGGGGGCTGGGCATTGGGTACCCTCCCCAGCCCTGGGGACCCTGGGGCAACGGGAGGATGACCTCTGGGGCTCCAGGCCCTCCCTCCCAGCAGATGGCCCTGGGTGCTTGGGGCAGACCCTGGCTGTGGGAAGATGGGGCACCTGGGTACCTGGAGGTGCTGCTGCTGCTGGCCCAGGACTTGCTCCCGACATCAGGGTAGCCGGCCTTCCCCAGCTCTCGGGACATCCCCTGCTGGCCTCCAGTGCCTTTGTGCTACCTAGCACTCCTGCCCCTCCCTCCACCTGGAGTCCTGAACCCCAAGATCTCCCATTTCCCCACTGAGTCCCCAGTTACACTCAGATTCCCATTCCACCCAATGGCACTCACTCCAGTTTCCTGTGGCTGGCTTCCAAGCTGACCCAAGGAAAGGGCCCCATCTGGAGGAAGGTCAGCATAGTCCAGACCAGCCCCGACCCCTCAGGCTCAGACTTGGCATTGGTGTGTGTGTGAAGGGGTGTGGGAGGGGCAAGACCATAGGGGAAGGAGGGAAGGAGGGATGTGTGTGTGTGTGATTGTGTGTGTGTGAAAGGGGAGGGGCCTGGGGAAAGTAAGCAGACACATGGAGGGGAGGAAATGTATGTGTGAGAGAAGTGGGAGCTCCGTGGACCGTCTTGGGGTCACCAGCAGCAGCTCCACCCCTCCCTCTGCCCTTTCTCCTGAGCCAGGTTCCCCAGCCCCCCAAACCCTCCCACCCTGAACCTTCCTCCTGTGCAGAACACTATTGCCTCATTGTGGACATAGATCAGCAACCTGCCTCACTCTCTTCCTCTGGGGCTTCCATCTTAATTTATTGCAATAAAAAGACTTCTCTCTTGAGTGTCTCTGTGGGGCTGCCTCCTTTCCTGAAGGGAGACTCCTGTCCATCACTTTGCTGGGTGGGAACACTGCAGCTCAGAGCAGGCGGAGCAGAGCTTCTCGCCAGCAGCTCTGCCCGCATTCTGGACCAGATCATTCTCTCATGGGGGGCTGTCCCGCGTGTTGCAGAATGTCGGGGCCCACTGGGTCTTTACCCAGTAGCACTTGCCCCGCTCCACTGAGTCGGGAAACCAAAACTGCTCATGGAATCCCTGGGGTAGAGAACCAGTTAGAATAGAAATGCAGGCACAGAAATGCAAAAATATCAGGGCCTTAAATCAAACAGCATGTTCTGTCTTCCTCATGGTACCCTCCATGGGGAGCTGGTCCAGAGCTGGTTCAGTGGCCGGTTTCATGCAGTCATCAGGGACCCAAGTTGCTTTCCGCTGGCTGCTTCACTGCCTGGGATGTCAGCCCATCCTGGAGGATCCTCTCCGTCCCCAGCAGCAGGGGGTAGGGAGGGTGGAAGGGGCTGCCCCCTCCCTGATGGATGTTCCTCTTACTTCCCCTTATATCCACTCGTTAACACTTAGTCACATGGCTACTCCTAGATGAAAGGGAGGCTGGGAACTGTAGTCGTTAGTTGGGTAGCTGCATGTCCATTTAAAAAGTCCGCTTCCTTAAACCCTGGCTGGTGTGGCTCAGTGGATTGAGTACCAGCCTATGAACCAAAGGGTCACTGGTCTGATTCCCAGTCAAGCCACACACCTGGGTTATGAGTCAGGTCCCCAGTTGGGGGCGCATGAAAAGCAACCACACATTAATGTTTCTCTGTCTCTCTTTCTCCCTCCCTTTCCCTCTCTCTAAAAATAAATAAATAAAAATAAAAAATATTTTGAAGTCCACTCCCTTGAAAGGATGGGGGGGCGGATAGGTAGGCTGAGAGGTGGACCAGTTCTCAGGACCTCAGACCGGGGTTTGCTCTTGCATCTGCTCCTCTAAGGTGTCTGGGAGGGCAGAGCTGTCCTCTCTCCTGCCGCTCTTCCTCCCTGGGGCAAACCCAGGAGCTGTCCTGCCGAGCAGGGTTAGGGCGAGGCCAGAGTCCCCTCAGGGCCACCGCTGAGCACCTCCTTCATTTCCGTGTCCTGGGTACTTCTCTTGCCTCATCCTGGCTGGGCTCTGACGCTTCTGAGCCTAACAGCGCTGACCTCCCCACCAGGCAGCCTCCCCCCGATACTGCCCAGGACTCTGGCAGCCACAGGAACCAAACTGAAAACAGCTGAGAAAAGGGTTTGGTTCTGGACTCAGGCTGGACCTTAGGCCTTTAGGGCGTCGCTGGGACATGCCTCCTCTTCATCTCTGTGTCTTGCTCAGTCTTGCTTCATTCTCAGGTAGACTGTCTCTAGGCAGGGCTTCAAGGTGCCCTGGCTCCTGCTGCCCTCAGCACCTTGATTTCAGGGGACAGCATGTGTCTTGTTCCAGCAAAAGCTCAGGGTGTGGATTCCCACGGGCCCCCAGGGCCCATGAACTCGGGGTGGGGTACTCTGATTGTCGGACAACCCTGGCATGCTCCACTGGAGCCGGGAGGGGTCAGCTCTACTGATCGCGTGGTCTGGTGGTGTGGGTAGAGGCTGTTACCTAAAGGAGGGGAAGTGATGGGTGAAAAATGAGAGGTGTTGAGGGCTCTGTCACATAGAGGAAGAAACAAGCTCAGAGGGAAGTGACCCGCCCAGTGTGACCCGGGGTTACTGCCACCTGGGTTTGGGACTGGGAGTCTGAGCCACAGCGAGGGCAGGCAGGGTGTGGTGGCATCAGCTGGGCAGGTGAATGGGTAATCTAAGGACTCAGTGGAGGGTGGGACCGCTCCAGCGCCTGCACAAGAATGGGGGGGCAGCACCACCCACTGGGTAGCTAGTGCTGTGCTGCCTCAGTTTCTCCTGCAGTGCCAGCCCCAATGTGTTCTGGCTCCCTTCCCTGAGGGAATAACCTTCTTACATGATGAGGCCCTGGACTTCCTTCAGTGCTAATTTGAGCGTGCAGAGGTCCAAGGCCAGGACTAGCAGCTCAGCACAGCTGTTTCTCAGAAAACTCTTCTCCAGTCTGGCTCAGAGGCAGGCCTGGGAGGGCTCAAGTGGAAGCCACATGCAGGGGTTGGGACTGATAATTGCAAGGGACATACACCTCCACTTCGACTCCTTTGGGTGAGAAGAGGGTACATTATCATGAGGACATGGTATTGGAGCCCTTGTAGGGATCAGGATGAGAAGCAGGATTTCAAACCCCCTAAGAGGCTTCCTCTCACAGATTTAAAAAAAAAAAATTTTTTTTAAAGAGGGGAAGAAGGGAGAAAGAGATGGAGAGAAACATCAATTATCAGTTGCCTGTTGCATGTCCCCAATCAGGGACCTGGCTCCAAAACCAAACATGTGCCCTGATTGGGAATCAAACTGGGGACCTTTCTGTTTGTGGGACAATGCCCACACCTGTCAGGGCTTCTCTCTCAGTTTTTCATTCTTACTTCTGTGCATCCTCTTCACTGGCTATATCCCAGCACCATCATGGAAAATGTAGCAACCAGCTGCTGAATTTTATATTCTCTTACTGTTCCAGTCACTGGAAAAAGTTATCTGTTTCTCCTACCTTTTGCAACAACATGGATGGAACTGGAGAGTATTATGCTTAGCGAAATAAGCCAGTCAGTGAAGGACAAATACCATATGATCTCACCCATTACAGGACAATAATGAACAAAACTAACAACAAGCAAAACAGAACCAAATATATGAATACAGTGAATAGGCCTTCAGTGGTTAGGGGGAAAGGGGTTGGGGAGGGGGGAGGAAGAGGCAAGAAAGGGGAGCAGCTTAGACAAGAACCTAGTATAAAGGAACCATGGACATGGACAACAGGTGGGATTGACTTTGGGGGGAATGGGTGGATGGGGAGGGGGACAGAGGGGAGCAAAAAGAGGATGGATGTAATACAGCAACAATAAAATTAAAAAAAAAAAAAAGTCTGCTTAAAAAAAAAAAGTTATCTGTTCCTCTCTGACCTTAAGAGCAAAAATACCCTTGCGGGGAGTGATTCACTGGCTCATCTTAAGACAGGCTCCAATTTTAAATCAGTCACCCAAGGCTGGGGCAGGGCCCTGTGTATATGGTCCTATGTGTATGGTCCAGCTTAAGTCAGGGCCCTCTTAGATCAACTGACCTGGGCTCAGGCTTCTCAGAACAATGAAGCTTTCTTGGGATGTTGTGGTAAGAGGTTGGGGGAGGGAGAGGCAGGGTTGGGAGAAATGGTGTAAATTGCTCCCTCACCCCCAGTGAGAACACACCAGACAGACTCTGTTAGGGGTGAACTTGGCTGGACTGGCAAAGGCTTGGGCTAGATCTGGCCTGCAGCCAAGTTTGGTTTGTCCAACACAGTGTTTTGAAAAAATGCAGATTAGTTGGCAACATTTATGTCAGCAGATTACACATGAAAATCTTTTTCCTACTTCTCTTTAACAATAAGAAGTCTAGCCACACTAGGTCTGAAGTGCGAATGTGTTCAAGGTTATGAGCTTCGTAGCCTTGCCAGGGATGAGGGTGACCTTGACCTCCCTGTGACCTCCCTGTGACCTCCCCAAGGCAGTAGTCAGTCTTCACTGGAGAGAGGCCTCTGTCCAGCGGCTGCTGAGGAGAGACTGAGGGTCAGGGAGGGTAAGGGATTGGCCTAAACCTTCTGCTCTTCAACCTGGGCGCTCTCCCAGTTTCCTCAGCAAGCTTATTTACTGAAGTGCTTATTTACACGTGCTCTTCTCTTAAAGGACCTAAGACAGTTTCTGTTGAAGGAGCCACATTCATGGGGATGAGAAAGAAATATTCTGACTCTGACTCCTACTATTGTACTATTACCTCTGAGCTTCCTGGTTGCCATAGAGAAAAGGGAAACACAAAGCTCATTTTATTCCTGTTATGACCAAAGAGAGAGATTGACTCTTCATAAAAGACAAATTTTCTGACTCTAAATACTAAAAAGAAATGTCTCAAATGACAATACAACAGAATGTCCTCAGAATTTTTTTTTTTTTAAACGAGGGGCAGGATTGACCCAGATAGGGGAGCCTACAGAAACAGGCCAGTGTGCATGGAGGCAGACTTTTCCATCCACCAGGGCTCGCCAGAGGCCTGTACTGGGAACCACTTGAGGTTCGGGCTAGACTATAGTAATGCCTATGAAACTGTTCCTTTAAACTGCATGTGTTGAGGCACGTTTCCTTAGCTCTCGGACACATGACTGACTTCTCCAAGCACTTCTGCGAGCCAGGCACTGAGAATCACAGATGATTCAAGTCGAGGTAAATGTCCCCTGCCAGAGCCTGACATTATGCAAACCTCACATCAAGTTCTCTGTAGGGACCTGGTTGTTTTCCCATCACTCCTGCCCCCTGCCTCACAGGGTGTGACAAAGGTCAAAGGAGGCAGTCAGAAAGAAAGCCCTGTACAAACGCTATGCATCAGCTCTGGCTGTTGTGGCTCAGTGGACTGGGCACTGGCCTTTGAACCAAAAGGCCATCAGTGCGATTTATGATCAGGGCACATGCCTGGGCTGTAGGCCACGTCCCTGGTTGTTGGTGGTGTGTGACAGGCAACTGGTCACTGAATATCTCACACATCGATGGTTCTCTCCCTTTTTCTCTCCCTTCCCATCTCTCTAAAAATAAACAAATCTTTTAAAAATGCATCATACAGAGCCCTACAGAGGGATGTCACGTACCTGCTCTATCCCAGCACTAGGCCTGGCACCAAGAATACAGACAATAATGATGCAGACCTGAATCAAAAGAGCTGACAAATGAGAGGGGCAGATGGATGTGAAAACAAATTATAAAACTAAATGTAGCAAGAGAAGTATGTGTAAGAAACTGAAGATGGAAGGGGTTTGTCAAGGAAACCTCCCTGGAGGATGTGATTACTGAGCTGGGTTTTGAAGGTTGAATAAGAATTTTCCCTGAAAGGGAAAAAGAAGCTGGCAAGAGACTAGAGAGAACCCCATCCTTTCTAAGACCAGTGAGTAGTGTGCCAGTAAGTGCTGGGATGGGAGACTGAACAACTAGAAATTAGTGTTTCAAGAAAGGGTTAAGTCCAGGGAGAAAAACCTTCCAGCTGCCACCTCCTCCAGGAAGCCTTCCCTGATCCCACCAGCAGCATTCCCCATTCTAGTCTTAATCTTGTGTTGTGATTTTGTTCATAAGTCTGTGAGAGCAGGAGTGGCTTCTTCTTGTCTCAACCCAAAGCCTGCCTTGCACTGGGCAGGGTCTTCATGAAAGCATGCTGGTTGGATAAATGGGACCAGTCTTTGAAAGTCTTGCCAGAGGCTACCCATCTGCTTAGAGACTAAGATTTTAGAGAGACTTGAAGGCTTCCTGGGGTTAGGCTATTGTGCAGGTTTTTAAAATGCTTTAGGAGGTTTTGCAAAGTCCTGGAGCTTTCACTTACCACCATCTGGGAGCTGTCAGGATATGGTGGTTGTGTCTGGGCAGGGCCCAGAGAAGGAGGATGGGAGGCGGGAATGTGCAGGGCCTCTGCGTAGGAATAGCTACAATGTTCGGACTCTGGCCTGGGGGACAGCACAGGCTTGTCATTGTTCCACCCCCTTGCTCTCCACTCTGGCTGAGCGGGAAGAGCTTGGGAAGGCCAAGAGACCAGCTTTGGGAGGAGGGCAGAGGCTGCAGTCTCCCCCCAAAACTCACAATTGTCAGTCAATGCCCTTACAGTGACCCCTGAGTGGAAAAACTTCTGCCCCACCTCATAATGTGGGAGGGGCTCAGAATTCGGATCCTGGGGATCTGGCTGTCCAGCTACTGGTTCACTGTGTGAACCTTGGCAAGTCCATTCCACTGTGTATCTGCAGCTGTGTACAGCTGGAATTGATGCTGAAATCACAGGAAACCATGAGGATAAATAAAACAGCAACTCAGGACTGCAAGGCACAATTTTAGTGGCTAACATGGACTGGGCTCATTGCACCTCTCACTGTTTGCTTACAGTCATGTAAGCGGGTCAGCAGTTCAGCAAATATTTCTGGCTTTCAGCTCCGGCACACGGCAGGGCTACACTTCCTCGTGTTGGGTGGGGCCATGCAACTAGTTCTCACCAGTGAGTTGTGATCAGAAGTGAGCCCGGGCTGAAGACTCTAATAGCTAGTGCACAATTCAGCACTCTTCCCTCTGCCACAATGACCAGTGGCTCCTGAAGGTGGCTGCTGGGTCCCAGCATGAAGATGATATAGAGAGAGCAAGTCTCAGCTGATCCACACCACAGTGTACGTGAGGCATGATTGAGAACGAAACCTCTGTTGTTATAAGCCACTGGGATTTTGTAGTTGTTTTTCACTGCAGCATAATTTAACCCATCCTGACCGATGTAATTCTCATTTTAAGATGGATAAACTGGAGCTCAGAGAGACTTTTTCAAAGTCATACCAGTTGTAACAAACCCAGGTTTGAGACTCCAGAACCTGTGCCACTTGCCTGGGAGGCCACCACACTGATGTTTTTGCTTAGGTGGTCTGTTCCCTGAGGCCACTTCCCCACCCGTCCATCTTTCCTTTGGTGGGAAAGAGGTTGTGTACGTGAGGCCAGTGCCACTTGAGACCACTAGAGGGAAGCTGAGCCCACATTTGTAATTACCGTACTGGGTAGGCAGTGTCCTCCAGGCCCCTCACCACCAGAAGGGACAGCCCCACAGAGGGGCAGAGGGAATACAGAGACGAATGATACTCATTCCTTAAAAGCCTGGCTGGGAGTGAGATGAAAAAGTCCTAGATCTTCAAGCTACAAGAGACTGTATGATTGACGTCTGGTTCCCTATTTGAAAAGGCAGCCCTGGCTGGTAGCACAGTGGTTAGGGTGCCAGCCTGTGAACCCAAAGGTTGCAGGTTCGATTCCCCAGCCAGGGCACATAACCAGGTTGCAAACCAGGTCTCCAGTCAGGTCTGTGGCTGGAGGCAGGTGAAATGCAACCATACATTGATGTCTCTCTCCTTCTCTGCCTCTCTCCCTTCCCCTCTTTCTAAAAATAATGATCTTAAAAAAAAAAAAAAGAAAGAAAGAAAAGCAACTTAGGCTCAGGAGGGCAAGTGATCTGATAGAAGCTGCAGAATGAGTTGTTGGTCAAAGTGGGGAGATGACCCAGGACCCCTGACTTCAGCTCAGGGCTTCTACACCTCAGAGATAATGGGGTCTCGTGGCAGGGGGTGGCAGGAAAGGCTGCCCCTACCCCTGCTGGCCAGACAGAAGGCGCCGCCCCTTCCTCCAGCCTTTCTGTATTGCCTCAAGTTGGCCTGGTCCTCGGGCCTCAAATCAAGAAGGAAAGGGGGTTAGAACTTTAGATGGCTCCCTTTCCCCATCCACGGGCTGTCCTGCAGGTTGCCTTGGTAACAAGAGCACAGCCAAGTTTGAAAACCTGTAGCTCCAATGGGAGAGTACCGATAACAGGGGAAGGTCCTAGGTCCACATGGTCGTCGTTCATTCGTTCATTCATGGATTCAGTGAGTCTACAGAAATTTACTGAGGCTAATTTTGCCAGGCCCTTCGACTCAGCGAAGAATGAAGTCCAGGCCTGTCAGAGCTTTCCTGGCCACCATGATAGCCACTAATTAAAATAAAATAAACAATCTAGTTTCTTGGTCACTGGAGTTGCATTTTTAAAACGAGTTTATTTATTATTTTTAGAAAGAGGGAAAGGGAGAGAGGCAGAGAGGGAGAGAGACAGCAATGCGTGGTTGCCTTTCACCTGCCTCCAGCTACAGACCTGGCTGGAGACCTGGCTTGCAACCTGGTGATGTGCCCTGGCTGGGAATTGAACCAGTGACCTTTGGGTTTGTAGGCTGGCATCTTATTCACTGTGCCACCAGCCAGGGCTCGCGTTTTTTTTTTTTCCAAAGATTTTATTTATTATTTACAGAGAGAGGGAAAAGGAGAGAGGCAGAGAGGGAGAGAGACATCAATGTGTGGTTGCCTTTCACCTGCCTCCAGCTATGGACCAGCAGGCTGGTGCCTTATCCACTGTGCCACCAGTCAGGGCTGGAGAGCATTTTAAGTGTCCAATTGCTGCCTCTGGCTGGAGGCTATTGCAATGGACAGCACAGAGGTAGAACACTCATTTTCACAGTAAGTTCTATTGGCCAGCGTGGCTCCAGAAGCTCACTGGCTAAGGACAGTAATGCACAGGAAGACAGGCCAGATCACACAGCTTTGTGTGGGCTGCAATGTCCTCACTGGCAAAGAGCAGGTGACAAGGTGAAGATTAAAGGAGACGCCAGGAGAACGTGGAGCTTGGATCCTGGCCCAGGATGAGCGCTGGAGGGTGCCCCTTACCATCACTGCTGTATGATGGATACTGTAAGGATCTGTTCACACACACGTCTACCTGAGCAGAATGAGAGCTCCTTCCCAGCCTGGGCACTTAGTAAGTGCTCAGTAAATGGTAGCTGTTATCATCCCCATCTCTATTACTACTATGGCTATGGTAGAGGCCAAAGAGGGTGCCCAGTCCAGCCCCCAATGCCAGAGTGAGGCTGGGTGGCCTTGTGGGTCTCCACAGGCCACCCAGCCTGTGAACAGGAGCTCAGGGAACAGTTGTTGACGCAGACAGTTCCCTCCTTTAGCCTCCAGGAACTCCAGCGTGCTCCAGGCTGGGTGGGCAAGATGGCCTGAGGTCACAGAACTAAAGAGGGTATGGGGGCAATGCCGAGGGGAAGCAGATGTGAGGCTGGCACTGTGATCACCTGAGTATGGCCTTCTTGCTGGAGACTTCTCTTCAGGGGTCAGAGTCTGAGAGAGAGCAGATTTGGGAAGGGAAGGCAGCAGGCACGGACCCCAGGTGGCCTGGACTGTAGGGCCGCCCAGCCTGCCGTTAGGAGCCTCCCATGGCCTTTTGCGATTCCAGAGGCTCAGAGCAGCCATTCACTGCCGCCCACTCCCAGGAAGCCAGCCCCTCCCCGCCCCAGAGCCCAGCGTAGCTGGGGATACAGCTGGTGGGACAGCTCAGGAGAGGGCTGGGCCCTGAGCCTGGGGACTGTGCCCTGAGGCTGAGTGGAAGCCCAGGAGGGGGCTACAGGGATGAGGCCCCTGAGCTGGTTGCCATGACCACACTCAGGGCACCAGCCTCAGCTTCCCAGACCAAAGGCCGCTGGACCTTTCTTGTTTTCTGATACAGGTAGGTGGGTGTTTTGTGTGTATGGGGAGGGATAGGACCTAGGGATCCCGTGGGGAGGGGCATGGAGCTGGTGAAGTCAGAACAGGTCTCAGAAAACCTGTCCTCCAGCTGTCTGTGTGGGTGTGCACACTGAGGGTACATGTTCGTGGTTATGTTCAGGGTAGCTGTGTGCAGCTCAGGTACGTGCCTCTGCAAATTGGGCGGGAGGGCAGGGCTGCAGGGGGACATCAGGCTGGGAGGCGATGGAGGCTGGCAGTCTTGGATACAAATGTGTGGCTGGAGAGTGGGGAGGTGCTGGGCAGCACTGTGCGGGGTGGTGAAGACCCCCTGCTCCATACCTTAGGGACCGGGGTGTAGGACCCTCTCCCGTGAGCCTTTCCTGCCAGCCCGGGCCTGGCCCTCCCCCCGCCTCCAGCATCATGTTCCAGCCTGTTGTGTTGAAAGTGACAGGAACAGCTTTGTTCCAGAGGGTGAGTTATAAGGAGTCGAGTGCGCACCAGCTGGCCATCGCGGGGAACGGCTCATCCACACAGACCACTAGCCAGAGCCCTTACCGCCGCTTCTCTCCCCTACTTCCCACCTGCAGGCATTCCTGCCGCTTGTAACCGTGTTATGCCAGCTTTTCTGCCCCACTCCCCAGCCCACAGGGTTTCAACAGTGCCCTTGCCCCGACTTGTTCCCCTCTCATGACTCTGTCACACTGTCCCAGAGTGACCCTTCCCACCTGCATATCTGACTGGGTCACCTTCCAGGACCTGAGCATCGTCATGGCCTGGCCTGGGCTCCAGGGCACCTGCAGCCTTGATTCCCCACCCCCAGATGCAGCCCATGGATCCCCATATCCCCGTGGTGGACTTTCTGAAAGAAACCACACCTCCTTGCCTTGGGCCTCTGTGGGCATCACCCCCACCCAGCACCCAGGCCCAGCCTCCCCAAAGGACACCAGCGCTCACTTCCAGCGTAGCCTGCCTGCTTCCCCACCTGGCAGGTTCCCTGGCAGCAGGGACAGAGGTTTGTTCACTGGACAAGTGTCTTCCTGGAGCATTTGTGGCTTCTCCACTTAGATCCCACCTTCTCCAGGGCCCTCCTCAGCTCAGGCTCTGATTCTGGCTCCAGTAGCAGGCCAGCCCAGGGCTCTTTCTGGGTTCAGGGCAGGAGTCCAGATGCAGACCCTCTTCCAAAGCCTAACTGTTCACCCCTCGACCTCCTACCTGGACACCTGACTCCTATTTTGGTTGCTATGGGTGGGAACCCAGAGTCCTCTGGTCGCTTCTAGAAGAGGCAGAGGTAGGAAGGCTTCTGATAACCACTGCCACCTCTGGAGTCCCTGAATACAAGGATGTGACCCCCATGAAGTTGTCCACAGAGAGAGGGGACATACTCAGGCCCAGGGCAAAGGGAGAGGTACCCCTCCACCCAAGTTCCCTCATAAAATGAGCAGCCTGTTCACTGCAAGCCACCCTTGTTAGGACATTCTCCCACATCCACCCGTGTGGTACCAGGGTACATGTGTGAGAGGGCCCATGCGTGTGAGGTGTGTATAAGTGTGTCATGGTGGAGCTGTAGGAGGACTGGAGGAAGGGACATGTGTACTCCACCACGGGGCTTGACAGTTCCCGAAAGGCCCCTTCACACCTGGTAGTGTTAGCTGCTGGCCAAGAGTGGGAGGGCGGGCACCTCCAAGCCGAGCACCTCACTGCTGCCTGGCCCCTCTCTCTGTTGATCACTGCAGGGGATGATGGATGGACCACGACTTTGACATGCAGTCGCACAGAGCCCCAGGGCCTGGAACTTCCTTCCCTAGAAGCCACCTGCTGGGGTGCCCTACCCGCCCCTCAAGACTCCCTGGAGGGGGTGCTCCTCTCATCCCTGTTCTCAGGAAGACCATCCGTCTGGATGCCTTCCCTCAAAGTCACATGCCACATGCTTCCAGCCAACTGGGCCCCGGAGTCAGGGCCCGGAGTGTGTCCTCGAAGGAGACCGGCAGCAGCCTGGTGCCCAGGAAGCTCAGCTCCATCTCCTTAACGATCCGGCAGAACAGCCAGGCATGGGAACAGGTGCCCACCCTGGGTGGGGAGGTGGCCACCCATGGAAGAGGGAGGCTGCCCACCCGGGCCTCTGCATCTGTGACCCTAGCGCCAGGCAACAGGATCCACTCCGAGGGCTCAGGGAACCCAGGTTTGGCCAAACCCAGCAGGATGCCAATAGTGGAGAAGCCTCTGGTGCGTTCCTACCTGGCCCTACCCTTCCAGTCCTGGTCAGCCCAGAATCCACCAGGCCCTGCAGGGCCAGGCTCTGTGGGCCAGAGTCATCCTGTTCCCGTTGCGACCCATGTGCCTACCAGAGCTTCCCCAGGAAGAGGCAAGTCCAGGTTCAGGGGTATCCCGAAACCCCGGCTGCATCTCCAAAGGGCCTTGCCTACCGTGGAGCCTGCAATGGCCATGGACTTGTTGACTCTGGACACAAGGCCAGGCACAGTCAGATATTTAGCCACAATGGCCACCCATACCCACAGACCTAGCTTGGCTATCAACTTAGCCCCACCAAACACACCCAGATTGGGCACAGGCACAGAGTCCCCTGCTCCCGATGCCAGGCTGGGCACCACCTCAGAACCGGCTACAGAAGGCGCAGCCAAGCCAGGCCTCACCACAGACCCGGCAAGAGCAGACCCAGCGGAGCTGGGCGAAGCCACAGCCGCAGCTGGCACGGCCACGCCGTGTACAACTACAGGGGCCACCGCTGTAGGTCTGGCAGCCCCAGGCCCGGTCAAGTTGGGCACAGCCAGGACAGACAGGGTCCTGCCTTCAGACAGAATGAATCCAGCCAGATTGGATATCACTACAGGTTCTCTTGTTTTGGACACAGCCATGGGTTCGATTGCGTCGGTTACTCTAAACCCGGCCGTTGGGGAGACCACACTGGACAGTGTCATTAGCCTGACCACATCAGACATTGCCACCTACCCACTGACGTCAGGCAGAAGCACAGACCCAGCCCTGGACCATCCCATAGCAGATGCTGCCTCAGACCTGGCCGGAGAAACGAAAGGTAAATGCAAAGAACTTGGCTGGGCTGTTGGGAGGTGGAAGGGGGTGGACGGGGTGGTGGAAGGGCCTGGAGATGATTATACTTGGATAGGTCGGAAAGGGAGGGGAGACTCTAAGATCAGAGTCAAATGCACTGGGGGATTGGGGGGAACGGGGGTGTGGTCAGGGTGAGGGCAGAATACAGGCTATGGGTACCGACCTGCTAGTCAGAATCAGGCTGAGAGAAACCACCAGAAGGGAGGTTCACGGGGTAGCTTGTGGAGCAGCCACTGTGTTGAACCCTTCCTTTCGCATCTGCCATGGTTGTTTCCATGTTCCCGGAAGTGCTGGAATAAAATCAGGTGACTTGTAGGAGAGTCTTGCTTTGAAGCACATCACCAACATGAACACAGACAAACCTGTCGGTAAATGGTGATTTGTGTCACAGTTGTCACTGCCTCGCTCCTCCAGATGCAACTAGTGACCTCACCTGAGACCACCTCAGTCACATTCAGCCTTTTAGGAAATAGGTGTTGCTTAAAAGGTGCCTCACCTAGAATTCTCTTTCTTGGTCCCCCACCCCAGTCCCTTTAGTCTGGAAAAAGTTGAGTTGGAAACTTGTATTATATGAAAGTCCTGCACAGAATAATAAGCAGGTCAGCGCAAGTGCTAGACGGTCATTTGGTCACAGAGAGGCTGTGACATGCTTAAAGTCATGCAGCTGGCTGGCAGCAGTAAACTAGTGGGAACCCAGACCTTGGAATTCCACTTTGGAGCACCTCATGCCCAACATTTCTAAGGCTCAGGAAGTCTGGGTCTGGCAAATGCTTGGAAGGCACCCAGTCCAACACCCTCACTGGGTGCTTCGGGTGCGAGATCACACGGCATATTCAGGCCGGGGGAGCTAACTCTGCTTCAGCCTCCACGCCTTCCTCCATCTTCAGTCCAGCCCTCTCTTGAAATGAAGGTGTGGACCCCTCTACCCATGTCCAGAAGCAGCTCTTTTCTCCCCGAACTGACCAGCTCCTGCCCTTCCTGGTGGGTCTCTCAGCTGCAGAAACCTGGGTGTCCCCTTCCATTTTCTTGAGCCTCCATCCCATCCAGTCTATTTCCAACTCCGTTGATTTACCTCCTCTCCACCCCTCAGCCTGTGATGCCACAGCTCCCCTCCCCTGGGCCTCTCCCCTCCACGCAGCTGCCACAGGGACTCACACATTTGATGGCAGCACTTGCAGCTTAACAGCCATTGGTGACTCACCCTTCTCTTCCCTCCCAGTCCAGCTCCTTACCTGGCTTCCAGGGCTTCAGCCTCCTTCCGTCTTTAGCTCCGAGTCCCTGTCTGGAATTTTCCCTGCTTCCGCCGCAGCAGAGAGCACTGGTTGTCCACCAACAATGCCACGCAGTGCTCCCCTCTGGGTTCCTCACCCCTGCTGGCCCTTCCCTCCTTCCCTCCCGCCTCCATCTAGACCCTGAACTGCGTCCAAGAAGTCTTCCACAATCCTCTCCTCAGGGTGCCCACCTCCATGCCCCCAGAGTACCCTGTGCATACCCCACCCCTGCATTAGGACAGGCCAGCTTTCTGTCTTCCGTGCTAGACCCAGAACCTTTGAGAACAGGGATGGTTGTTCCTCATCCTTGTTCCCCCAGGGCCTGGCAACAGGGCTGTCCATGAATACTCACGGAATGCATGGCAGATTTTTCTGATGGGTCAATTAATTAACGCTCAGGAAAGTTCCTGAGCAGCTCAAGGTCATGGGGCCCATCATCCCGGAACCAGGCCTGGGACCGGGACCCCTGAGTTGGCGCTCTACAGGCACCGCTCCTGGGCAGAGCCACGCTGGGCCAGTGCAATATCCCAACTACCGCGTCACTCACGCTCGCGTACCGTCGCCCGCTGCTGCCACCGGTCCCCTGCGCCCCCGCCCCGCCCCAGCCTAGTGAGTAAGCGGCTGGAGCCGGATCTAGAGAAAGGGACCAGGTTTGGGATGCGGACACCTTGCCGGGCCCAGCACCCGAGCCTGAGGGTACAGTGCCCCTGCGTGCTTCCCGGGCGGCCCGCAGGCGGGTGCCCGCTCCGGCTTGCGGACCCACGGGGAGCGGGTGCGGGAGCGGCAGCCGCGGCAGGGGGAGGGGCTCTCCGCGGCTGGCGGGCGTGCGGGTCACGTGGTGCGGGTGGCAGCGGCGGCATCGGTGCGCGCGGGCAGGGGCAGCGCGGCGCCGAGCAGCGGCGAGGTCCCGGGCGGGTGCGGCGGCGCGGGGCGCAGGGGCGGCGCGGCCGGGCGGGCGGGCGGGCGGACTGCGCGGAGGGGCGAGGCCCGGCTGCAGGGGCCGCTCGGCCGGGGAAGAGCCCGCGCCCCGCTCAGCCTTGCAGCCCCGCGCCCTGAGCATCTCCCGGGAGGAGCGGAGACAAAGGAGGATTCATGTCCAAAGGTAGGGCGGCTGGCCGGACCCCTGGCGCCCGCCAGGAGGAGGCTGCGGCCCCGTAAAGCCGGGCTGGCGGTTTTACCAGGGGCGGGTTGCTGCGCCGTGGAGCCCACGCACGGTGACATATGCACAGACACACGCACACACGGTGGCACACACCCGAAGATATACGTGCCCGGAGAAATTCACCCACGGGAACGCGGGGAGATACTGAGACCCACAGACACGCAAGTAGGGACGCAGCTGCGCGCAGAAAGCTCCACACTGGAGCTCACCAAGACACTCACACGCATGCATACCACGCACAGGTATCAGGGCCACCGACCGCCAGATACTACATGAGGAGCTGACACAGACAGACCCCTTCCCCCACGCAGACAGGCACCAGCTGGTGGTCTCCTAGGGAACTCTTGGGCCTCCAGAGAACTAGGATGGGGGAAGGGGGTGTCCCAGGGCCCCGCGCTCCTGGCAATAGGAAGGGACTAAGTGTCTTTTGTGATTCTTTTTCAGAGAGCCAGGGCTGGATCTGGGGTGGACTGGAATTGCCTCTGCGGGTGGGGGTGGGGCCTGGGGAAGATCTGCAGCTCAGGAAGGAAGGAAGAGCCTCCCTACCCCCCATCCCCACCCCACTAAGCCAAGGAGGCAGGTGCTGTTCCAGAAAGGTCTCCTCCTACTGCTGCCACCTTCCCAGCTAAGGGGTGGGGTCCCTGGGCCAGACAAAGACAAAGCCATTCATTTGCCTGGAAAAGAAAGCCAGAGTCCTTGCTTGGCCTGGTGTTGGAGGTGCTACTTCTGGGGGGGACTCAGCTGGAACTGAGCCAGCTGGACAATGCCTCCCCCTGAGCAGTGACGGGCAGGTGGCTCCTGGCAGGGGGTGCAGCCCACAGAGTCTCCTCTCCAGGGTCCTGGGAAAGCCGGGAGCCTAGAGGGGCTCCAAGGGTCATTTAGGCCAGATGGCATACTTGAGCTATGTCTGGCTATGACCCTGTCCTGAGCTCTTCCTCACCCTTGGGGAGTCAGCCCCTTCTATCCCTGTTGTGGGGTGGGTAGCAGGTCTTTTTTAACAGAGTGTACCCCCTTGACTGTGGCCTACACACAGGCGGTATTTGCTGGCTGGGGGTCAGTTGTTCTGTTGGAGGAGCTTCTGAGGGAGAAGAAAAGTGATATGTGCCTGGCAGTGAGGCATGCGTTCATTCATTCAGTCAGTCATTGCTGAGTGCCTGTGTTATGCTCAGTACATTGGGCACAGAGATCAGTAAGACATGGCCCTTGCCCAGAAGAAGGGCGGACACTAGCATATGTTCAGTGCCAGGTAATTTACATCCATACTTTTGCATAACTCTTCACAGCAACCCAGCAAGGTGGGTACTGTCCCCATTTTCCTGAGGAGAACGAAGGTTCAGAGGGGCCACCCAGCCAGGAGTCAAGCCTAGGCATACTCCCCATCTGGGGTGGGCAGTTGGCACAGGGGCAGGGCGGGGGGGACTGTAAGGGCAGAGGATGGAGTTACAGAATTCCAGAGCAGTATTAGTCCTGCGCCCTGAAGGTCTTTGTGTCCTTGTCAGGCACCCTCGGGGGCAATGAATGGCCCTGTCTGGGGCCCAAAAGGGTCCCTGGCATTTACGGTTTGCCTGGAGTAGCCTCCCATTTGACAGGGTGTGAATTGGCCTGGCAGGGATAGATTGAACGAATGAATGAACGAATGATTGAATGAGATGTACTCAGGGGCAGAGGCAGCACGGAGGAAGGGCACCTCCGCCCACACGGGAAAGCAGAGGCTTTCAGGAGGGGTAGACCTCGGAGTGGGTGGTGAGAGAAGAGCAGGAGTTAGCTAGGGGCTGCGTGGGCAAGGGTCTTCCAGTGAAGGCTGTGACACAGGAACCCGCTCCACGTTTGCAGTTCTTGTGGCCGGTGGTTGCTAGCATGTAACTGGCATGTAATTGGAATGTGTTTGGGGGTGACTTGCTGGCAAGTGCTCTTTTTGGTGAACACAGTGGGTGTTCATGGGTGCTGCTGGGAGAAAGAAGGTGGTGTCTGCTCACGGACCGGACCTGCAGCAGGCCTGGCCATGGTGAGGACACCCACTTTATAAGAATACATGGAAAAACTCCCCTAAATAAGTACAAGGCTCACTTCCCAAGTGCGTAAAGTGGGATTACCCCCTCCGTCCCTCCAGATTTATCTCAAGCACAGGTTGTGGAGACCAAATGGGCTCAGCCATAGAGACGCGCAGGAGATGGGAAGGGCCAGCGTGTGAGCAGCTGGGCAGGGGAAGTGGGGCACCAGCCCCAGCGCAGGTGCACCGAGCTGCCGGGAGCCACGTGCTGAGAGTAGGGGTGCGGGCCTGGCCGGGAGAGTCAGCTGCTGCAGGGCTGAGCCAGGCTCTCCTGCCGCCTGGGTAGCAACAGCTTCCTGGGAAGCAGGAGGGAGCCCAGCCAGGTCCCGGGGAGGCCCGAAGCTTTGTGAGATTTGGCTGTGCCTGGCAGTGGCAAGGAAGGAACAAATTTTCCCATTGGGAGAGAGGTGCCAGGACTTGTGGAAAGACCAGGTGGTTGGGTAGGAGAACAGACTCCTGGCTAGATGCAGGGGTGGGGGAAGGTGGCTCTCCCATCCCCTCACCCTCTAGCTCACCCGCTGTTCCATCAGCCCTCCTGGAAGCTGAGTACTGCGGGCAGACTGGACGGGTTTCACGAGGGGGTGTGGAGCCAGTGGGGTGGTGTAACTAGCTCCTGGCGCGTCTCCCTTTGACAGGTACTTTCACATGCTCACTTCTGTGCACCCCCTGCTCAGTGAACTTGAAAAGGGCAGGGCAAAAGGGACTGGAACTGGGAGGTGCTTCGTGGGCACTCTAGGCATCACATCTCATGGAATGCTCAACACAGCCTCAATCCTGAGCCCAAACAGTTCACAGATGAGGAAGTGGGCTCCTGGGTGGAGGTGCTTGGTCCGAGTCCACATAGCTAGCCAGAGACTAGCCTCCATTTTCTGCATGGGACAGTGTGGCTGCTCTCCTGAAACCTGGCCTGTTGGACAGCGGCCTGACAGGAAACAGATCTCTCTTGTGTGCAGGGATGCCCCCGACCTGCCAGGCCCACGGGATGTGCTATTCCTCAGCCTCCCTTGGCCACCCACCATCCCATCGGCAACACATTGTGTTACCTCAGGCAGATGGCTGCCCAGCTTGGGTCCCATCCTCCCCCTGCTGGTCAGGAGGGGAGATGGGTTCCTCCAAAGCACTCAGAGCTATGGCTAGGAGGGTACCTGGGGCTCCTCAGGACACAGACACCCCTACTTTGCAGTGGTGCTCATGGGACAGAGGGAACACAGTCTGGGAGATGGGAGTGATGCTCGATCTGCAGAGAGGAAGTAGTTCTGTTTGCTTTTAAAAGACAGAGCAACTGAAGTCAATGACAGTTAGTCAGGAGATGTTAGGTCCAGCATCCTAAATGGTCTTTGCCCTTTATTTGGGAGGCAGGGCTCCTGTGGGAATAATCCCCAACATCTCTTAGGCCAGTGGTTCTCCATAAGGGAGAATCTCCTGGGGCCGTGTTGCCCCCAGGGTACGTTTGGCACTGTCTAAAGACGTGTTTGGTTATCACTACTTGAGGCTATTATTTAGTACAGGCTGGGGATGCCACTGGACAGTCCACAATGCACAAGACAGCAGCACCCCCATAGTAAGTATTCTGCCCAAAGTGTTAGTAGTGCTAAGGTGGGAAACCCTTGGGTTGGACATACAGATGTAGTGCTTTGGAGCAGTGAGTGCATTTGAAGTGGCCGCAGCAACTGGAGAATTGGTGCTGGTTCAGCTTTTGCAGCTGACTTGCTCTGTCTTCTTAGGCCTGTCCTTTCTGCCAGGCCTCAGTCACTTCATCTGTGAAACAAGTGACCCATACTGGATGACATCTCAGGTCCCTTCCTGTCCTATCTCCGTGTGATTCTGTATCCAGAGAATAACTGTGGCTTCTGTGTGGCCATTGCAGCCCACCCCTCCCATCTTGGCTTTTCAGGGCTCCCAGACACCAGGACGGACGCAGCCATGTCAGAGCTGGTGCCTGAGCCCAGGCCTAAGCCGGCAGTGCCCATGAAGCCCGTCAGCATCAACTCCAACCTGCTGGGCTACATTGGCATCGACACCATCATTGAACAGATGCGTAAGAAGACAATGAAGACGGGGTTCGACTTCAACATCATGGTCGTGGGTATGGAAGGCAGGGGGTCCCTGGAGACCCTGGTGGCGGGCAGCGCTGAGGGTTCCACTTCTATCCCAAGGATGACCTCAGCCCTGGCCTCCCTAAGATGAGCTTTTTCAAGGTTAGAAGATTTCACAAAGCTTCTCCCCTCAAGATTCACTGACTCAGGGGTGGGAGCTGTGGGGGTATGGCCAGCCCAGCCCCGTCCCCAGCTGGGTACACACAGGGAGCCTTTAGCCATGCTCAGCCTGCTTTTAGGTGTGGCTGAGGGGGCTCATCGGGGCTTCTCCACCTTCGAGAGTTAGGGAGAGGATCACATGGAGGGTAGTCTTATTTCTGACCTTTTGTAGTGTGTTCAAGCTTAGAAAGAATTTTTAGGACACTGATTGGTGACTAAGTATTGTCACCAGGACACCAAATGATCTCGGTGAGATACTCTGTCAGTTGCTGAGAATATCTCAGCCATCATCCTTATTCTTCCTTTATGTCCTGATCCAATCAATCAAGTTGTGTCAGTTTCACTTGTAAGTATCTCTCAGGTTTGCTTACTTTTCTCCTTCTCACCTACTTCCTCCACCCCCTCCCTCACCCCCACCTCAGGTTGGGCCAGAGTGCAAATCATCTGGAAAATCTTGCTATAAAACATATTGGCTGAACTAAACAGTGTACTTAGTGACATAGTTGACTTCCTTTCTGGTGCAAACTTCTTAGTTCAAGAACCAGTAACCAATGGTTTACGGGCCCTGGTCATGGGCAACACTTTGAGTGGCATTGACTCTATTTCTGTCTTCTTGTCTCTTCACTCCATTGCCCATCAGCACCCAAGCAATTTTTCCAACCTGCAAAACTCATCAAGTCACCCATCAGTAAGTGTAAGGGTTTAAACTGAGAGTCTGGTCTGGTCCTACCTTTCCACACATCTCTTACCTCTTCCCATGTAGCATCTGGCTGCTCACGAGGAACAGTTCTCCCGAATGCTCTTGTCATGCTCTTCCTTCCCTCTGAGCCTTTGCACATGCTGTTCCCTCTGTGTATCCCCCTCCAGCTTCTCATAGGTCATTTGAAGTCACTCTTCAGCTTTTAGCTTAGCTACTGCTTCTTTCTGGACGTCCTCCTTGATCCCTGAAACACTGTATTAGATTCCCTTCAGTATGCTGTTATAGCACCCTGTGCTGTTTCATTATGGCAACATGATGTAATTATCTGGAAATGTTTTGGTTTCTTGAGGGTAAGATGGTGTCTCCCTTACCACTCTGTCTCCAGTTCTAGCACAGCACTTAGCGCCAAGAAAACTTTTTAAAAATTTTCATTTGTTATTTTTCAGAGAGAGAGGAAGGGAGAGAGGGAGAGAGACATCAATGTGTGGTTGCCTTTTGCCTGCCTCCAGCTGCGGACCTGGATGGACACCTGGCGTGCAACCTGGTGTGTGCCCTGGCTGGGAATTGAACCAGTGACCTTTGGGTTCGCAAGCTGGTGCCTTATCCACTGTGCCACTAGCCAGGGCGGCACCAGGAAAACTTAATGAGCAAATGTCCTTAGAAAACATCCAGACCCAGAATGGCGAGTATGAGGCATATGGGCCACCTCTCTCCCAGCAGCTTCGTGGCAGGTACCACTGCTGAGTCTGGCATATGTGCTATCTGGGCCCAGATGTAGCCTCTTTGCCTTATTCGTCTAGGTGGCTACTACCAACTGATCAGCTAGGATGAGAAATGCAGCTTTTTACCATCCTGGGTCTCATTCAGTCCCTTCCCTCCCACCACATTATCAGGGAAGAAACTACAGGCACAAACACGGCCATTCGCGGGATTTCAGGGAGATGGCACAGTTGGGTCTAGAAGGCAGGCTCTTGCCACCGCATCTTTCCCTAATCTAATACAGGGACACTGCCGACCAGCACTTCGGACTTCACTGTCCCTGTGACTCACCTGGAAGTCCTGTTAAAAGGCAGATTCTGGATGGTCGGGTCGGGCTGGGGAGGGGGCTGGGATCCTGCGTTTCCTGCCAGCGTCTGGGAGAGGCTGCTGCTGCCCAGCAAGGCTTGCTGTGACCCTGGTGCATGTTCAAGTTTGAGAGGCATTGCTCAGACCAGTGGTTTCAAATGCCCTTCGGCTGTGGAGCACGTTTTCATGTAGGCCTTGGGACGGAGTCTGTATTCCTGAGCGTGCAAAACTGGCCAAAAGGGCCCCGTCGTGAGGAAAGCACGGGTGAGGGGCAGGCCCCCCCGCTCAGCCTCTGCCGCCTCTCATGGGGGTTCCTCTCCGCCATTCATCTCCACTGCACGCTAACCGGGTTCTAGGATGAAGGGCGGCTAGGGGCCAAGGGGTTCCGTGGGTTCAAGCCCCGGCCTTGCACATGTGTTCTGATAGGTGGGGATTGATCTCCCCAGGACCACCTCAGCGGGGATTAACGCCAGCTCTGCTGTGGGATTCGCCGGGCTGAGAGAAGGCACATTTTGCCAACAGTTGAAAGCGCACACACACAGGCCGTATCAGAATGAAAAGTAATTCTGTCATTGAAGACTTAAGCACAAAATAAAACAAAAAACCGCTACACTAAACAAACAGAGAGGTCCCCGCCTTGGCGCTCCAGGAAGGAGAGAATGTGGAATCTAATATTCTCTCCAACACTCAGGAAACCATCCCCAGCTGCTCAGCTCAGCTCCACAGTGAGCGGTCAAAAAAGGGCTCGGTCAGCTCTAGGATTCTGTTGGCTCCTTGGAGAGATCTTGGGTTGGGATGTGGACAGAGGGTCTCCCTGCCTTCTCATCCTCCTGTCTCGCTCAGGTCAGAGTGGGCTGGGCAAGTCGACACTGGTCAACACGCTCTTCAAATCCCAAGTGAGCCGCAAGGCCTCCAGCTGGAACCGGGAGGAGAAGATCCCCAAGACTGTGGAGATCAAGGCTATTGGACATGGTGAGGACAGGGCGGGGACGCCAGGGACATTGGTCAGAGGGGCCTGTGTCAGAAAGGGGGAAGAATGGGACTTATTGGGGAAGGAAACAAATGAGAGGCAACCACAATATAAAATAGAATTAAGCCCTAAACTACATGGAGCCATCTCCTTAGACTGTAAGTCCAGAAAGGGGAGGAAGAGGGTTTAGGAAAAAAACAAAAAAGAAATGGGGCTTAAACTGGCTGATAAAGCTTGGGTGGATTTTTTAAAAAGAAATTTTATTTTATTTTTTAAAAAGAGGGATCAGGCCCTGGCTGGTAGCACAGTGGGTAAGGCGCCGGCCTGCGAACCTGAAGGTTGCTGGTTCGATTCCCCAGCCAGGGCACATGACGGGGTTGCAAACCAGGTCTCCAGTCGGGTCCGTGGCTGGAGGCAGGTGGGACGCAACCATACATTAATGTCTCTCTCCCTCTCTGCCTCTCTTCCTTCCCCTCTTTCTAGAAATAATGAAATAAAATCTTAAAAAAAAAAAAAAAAAACTTAAAAAAAAAAAAAAGAAGGATCACTTTAAAAAATATTTTTTATTTATTTTTAGAGAGAGGGGAAGGGAGGGAGAAGGAGAGGAACATTGATGTGTGGTTGCCTCTCACACACCTCTAGCTGGGGACGTGGCCTGCCACCCAGGGATGTTGCATGACTGGGAGTTGAACTGGTGACCTTTTGGTTTGCAGGCCAGTACTCAGTCTGCTGAGCCACACCAGCCAGGGCACCTGGGTGGAATTTAGACTGGCAGAAAGAAGTAGGGAGGTCATTCCAGGTGCAAGGAGAAGCATGAACAAAGGTGTTGCAGTGGGAACGACCCTGAACTTGACTTTTCCAATAATTGGTCCTGAAGAAGGAAGGAGTCTGGGTCTTCTGGGCTGGTAGGCATCAGGGCGGCTGGAATTAGCTGCAAGAGCCACCTCCCCGGTGCCTTTTCCGTTCACCCCCTAGTGATAGAGGAAGGTGGTGTCAAAATGAAGCTGACTGTCATCGACACCCCTGGCTTTGGAGACCAGATCAACAATGAAAACTGGTATGTGTCTGCCTGAGATTTCTGCTCCAAAACTGCAAGGGAGGGACTGAATGTGGGGCAGATTCATTCACGTCAAGAAACATCTTCCCTGTCCATGCTGAGTGCATCTTCCTGAGGGGTGGGAGAGGGGTTTGTCAAGAGGTGAGGGAGGAGGTTCAGTTGGGGCCCAGATGAGGAGGTGGAGGAGACAGTGCAGGGGGGATTTTGGCCAAGGGACTGCTTGGCGGTGGCAATGGGTCAGGACAGGCAAAACAAAGGGACCTGGGGCGCAAAACCGGGCTGACCTGGACACTGCGACAGATAGCTTGGCCTGGACAGAGAGGACGAGTGAAAAACAGGAGGGAGGGGAGTTACCATGAGAATTGAGAGCCCCTGTGAATCCACACAGCAAACCTGCAGTCAGTGAGCAGCCAGGAAGCGGGTCAACGTGCTGCCCGGAGTGTAGACAGAAGGTTCCAGGCAGAAGTTGGCTTTCAGATAGGGATGGAGACCATGGTGCTTCTGTGAGGGAGCTGGGGCCTGCCAGTGTCAGGCAGGGCCACCAAACGAGACAACTTAGAACAACCTCAGAAAAGTGACTGGATGCCGTCTTCTCTGGTTATACGCATGCTCCTTGATAGAGAAAAGGAATAATGACAGTTGACATTAGTCATGATAATGACTAATTTCTGTGTGTCATTACTGTGTTAAGTACTGGACTTCTTTCTGATCCTATGTGCGTCCCACCCATCACCTGCTATTTCTTTCATTTTACTCATGACAACTCTGAGCCTCCGAAAGGGGCAGAGCCTTTTAAGAGCCTCCCGGCCAATAAGTGAGGGAACTGGAGAAGGTGTGTGTTGCTCTCTGCAGGGTGGGCGCTTCTGTGGGCTGCTGTGGCCTTGTCAGAGGGCCAGGTGTCACAGGAGTTCTAGCCTTGCTAACAAGGAAAGCCATCTGTGGGGGGGCAAGGGAGATGCTCAGCGGGTGCCCTAGGCCCTGCAGGGGAAGCAGGAAATGGGATGGGTATAGGGGCACTGTGCCTAAGAGGACCTCTAGGTTCCGTCCGCTTTTCCCTGCCCACTCCCGCCTGGCAGCTGGGAGCCCATTGAGAAGTACATCAACGAACAGTACGAGAAGTTCCTGAAGGAGGAGGTGAACATCGCCAGGAAGAAGCGCATCCCTGACACGCGTGTCCACTGCTGCCTCTACTTCATCTCCCCGACAGGACACTCGTATGTACCAGTCCCACCCCCAACTCGGGGCCTGCCCCTGGTTTGTATCATCTGTGCCCATTCTGTAGTCGATAACCAATACCTAGACTCATCCGGGGAGGGCCAGATGGGCCTCAATATGGTCACGGCCCTGTGATTCCCCAGGCCCTTCCCCAGGGAAGTCTGGCTTCCTTGCGAGGAGAGTGAAGTTGAACAGCCCCCGTGTTGCCCATCGGTGCTCGGGTACTGCGGCACGATTGTGCCCGTAGAGAGCAGTTGGTACACGTGAGCAGGGGACTTCTTAGTTATTCAGTAGATACCTGCTTTGCACAAGGCTGGGGTGGGTGCAGAAAGAATGGTCAAATGTGGGGTACGGGGCTGCTGGATTGGGACTGGTGTCGGTGGGGTGTGGGACCCAGCTGCAGGTATTTGGAGGGTGGCCAGCCAGCACAAGGTGTTGAGAAATGAAGGCTGGTGATAAGCAGGTCATGCTGGGAGCTCGGGCTGTGTGAAGCCCGCGGGCTGCCTGGAAGAGCACGCTGGCAGAGGATGGAGGGAGCTCATGCGCAAGCAGACTACCTTCCTGTTGGGGGAGGTCTTGTGACAGATCGCTAAGCCCAGCTGCCGGGCCAGGGTTCAGTTCTGGGGAGGTTGGCACAAGCAAGGCAGGCCCCAGAGTTTGGAGGAATTGGGTGCTCGGTGCGTGCTGGATGGTGGGGCCCAGGAACTCAATAAAATGGTCAGCTTTCTCCCTCCCTTGAACTTGGACTCAAGGTCTACAAGGCAGGAGACAGCTGACTCAAGAAGAGCCCAGACTACAAACTGGAGCCAGATTGGGGTCCCAGAGCCTGGGTGGGGCTGGGCCCTTCAGACAGGGGAGGGGCAGACCCCCAGTTGGACCCCTGTAGGACTAAGTGGAGGCTGGGAGGAGGCCCATCAGAACGACACCCACAAGTAACCATGACACAAGGACATATGATAGGGTGACAATCCATAGCTGTCACTCAGTCAGCCAAGGTGCCATGAGGCAGTGGTCTGAGTGGGGCTTAGAGAGGGCCGGGATTTGAAGAGATGGGAGATGGGGGACTGTCTGTGGGCAGAGAGCTGGGGCCTATTCTGTAGGTGGTGGGACATGGGTACAGGTCAGGAGAGAGCAGCCTCTTACCTCAGCCAGGTTCCCAGCCCAGTCCTCCTGTCCCAAGGGCAGCCCTGGAGTGGTGGCAGTGGTCAGTGGGGGAGATCAAGGTGGCTCTGACACTCCGCCTTCTCTGGGCCCCAGCTTGCGACCTCTCGATCTGGAGTTCATGAAACACCTCAGCAAAGTTGTGAACATCATCCCCGTCATTGCAAAGGCTGACACCATGACCCTAGAGGAGAAGTCTGAATTCAAGCAAAGGGTGAGAAGTCCCCTCCTCCTTTTCCTGTCCCCATCCCACCTTCCCCTCCTCTGGTCCAAGCCTCCCCTATCCTCCATTATTACATTCCCTCCTTCCCCCTCCTCTCCCAGCTCCTACTTAGCTGTTAAAGAGATGGGATTGCAGTGTCTGGGGTCCACTGGTGAAGAGAAGTTAGTGCATCCTCAGGCTGTGTTCTTCCCACCCGCCAAACTTACCTCCAAAGACCACTGAATACATAAACCACCGTGAGCATGAGAAACCACTCCTCAGTGCTAGGACGCTTCAAGGACAGGCTAATAATCAAGGCTCTCTAGTTCCCTCTAAACTCCTGTATGCTAAGTGTCCAGGTAGGGATGGGGGTGGGGGGATTGGAGAGTATAGACAGTTACTGCCTTCATGGAGACCCCTGAAGAAGTCCTGGGTAGCTTCCTGGAGGTGGTGAGACTCCAGCCAAGCCTTGAAAGAGGGCAAACAGAGAGGCTTGGGGCGGGCGGACTCACCTCTCTTCCCTGCGAACAGGAATATGACACAGAGTGGCATGAGCTGTGACTGAAATCTGTCCTTAGAGCTGCTGCTTGTCAAAATCTGAGCCTTATGGACCCTAGGATGAGCAAGCTGCAACCCCAGACTTACTTATTCCTCATCTCAGGCTGGGCTCTAGTTATTGTACAATTGGGGTTCACACTTATTCAGAGCCTCAGATTCTGAGATGTCTGTGGATTCTTAAGGCTGCGTTCAGGCCGCTCCCCTCAGCACGCATGCGCACACAACCCTCCTGTTATCCTGACACCCGCCGCCTTGCTTCTATTCCTCGCCCCTAGGTTCGCAAGGAGCTTGAAGTAAATGGCATCGAATTCTACCCCCAGAAGGAATTTGATGAGGATTTGGAGGACAAGACGGAGAATGACAAAATCCGGGTGGGTGCTTAGGGCTCCATTTATCACAGATGTCCCCACCCCCACCCCCCGGTGGCTGTGGGATGTGTAACATACTGCTTCTGGCTTCCACCTGCTTCTCCCCTCCCATGCTCCTGCCTTGTCCTGCCTGAACCAGAGCAGAAGTGACATGGGGTAGGATGAGGACCAGCGGCCCTGGCCAGGACTGTGAACCTGCACCCATGGCCGATGCTCCCATCCATCCCCAGACCACATGAGAGCCTCTTCTTTCTGCCACAGGGTTTGGCAAAGCTAGGGTGTGTGGTGTTGCAGGACATGCTCCCTCTCAGAGTGTCCATGCCTTTCCCCTCTCCTCCTCTTGCCCATAGGTGCAGTGTGTTATCTTTGCCTTTCTCTCTCCTGAGCTCGGAGGGCCCTTCTGCCTTCACAACGTTTTTCCTGAGCCTGTGCAGCCCAGCTGGCTCACTTCTACCTCTGTCATTTTCTAAATAAAATTTCCCTAAAAGAAAAAAAGAGAGAGAAAAACATTAGGCTGGGAGTCCAGGGTATCTATGTTCTAGTCAGAGCTCCTCCTCAGTTTTCCCCTCGGTAAAATGCAGAGGTCAAACTAGTTGAGTGGCTTATAGGTACCCTCCCCCCAAGAAGAACCCTTGAAAGAAATTAAATGTCAGACAGAACTCCAATACATAAAATGGAAAAACAAAGCTGCTTTGGCTAAATGACATGGGCAAGGCCTGGCCTTCTTGGCAGGCCCTGGGGGTGTCACCTGGGAGTCAAGGCTTCATGGAACGTGGCTGATAAACCATCGGCCTCTGTGATTCCAAAGTTCCTCTTAATTCTAAAGGTCTGCAGTCCTGGGAGTGCACCTCAGAATCCTGGGCTTTTCTAGTAACCCACTGTAACCCACTTGCTTCAGCCTTGTCTCCTCCTCCGGCAAGTGGGGGTCATCTACTAGAACCCCTGTATCTGATGCAGTGGAGACAGGTAGGTGGTCAGTTACTTGAAGAAAATCATTTTAAAAATGATGCTTACAAAAATAAAGAGGAAAAAAAAAGGATGCTTACAAATTATGTGTTTTAAAATATTTTACTAAATTATGTGTTTTTTTTTTGCATATACTTTTTTTTTTTTAAGATTTTATTTCATTATTTTTAGAAAGAGGGGAAGGGAGAGAGGCAGAGAGGGAGAGAGACATCAATATATGGTTGTATTTCACCTGCCTCCAGCCACAGACCTGACTGGAGACCTGGTTTGCAACCTGGTTATGTGCCCTGGCTGGGGAATCGAACCTGCAACCTTTGGGTTCACAAGCCGGCGCCTTATCCACTGTGCTACCAGCCAGGGCTTAAATTATTATGTTAAAATGAAACGTACACATCACATTCATTACACATCCTTTTCATGTAGCGACAAGGCCTCATCTTTGAGGTTAAGTGCATGCTTCATGCAAAAGCAACTTACTTTCATCAAGTTTTTCTGAAACATTCAACTTGATTTTCAAACAGCTCTTGATACTCATGTGTCCTGAGCTTATGTGGTAGTTAACTTCTTCAACTGTGGCAGCAAGCACACCTCTGGCAGACTGATTTGGGAACAAACAACTGGCTCCAGGGGAATACACAAACCACACGGTAAAGCCAAGGGGCCTTTGCATGTCACAAGGGGGCCTCCAGGCTCTGACAGGTGGGTGGGCATGTGCCTTTGCCCATAGGGTTCATGGGAGACGGTGTAAAGCATGTAACTTGGACTGTCAGTTGGGTGGGTGTCACTGAAGAGAGGTCTGTCCATCATAGCTAGCTCGCGGTTGTTCCACATCGAGCCAAATGTGCCAAGCTCTGAGATGAGCCCGAAGTGTTCTCCTGTTGAGGGAAGCTGACACTGAGGCTGACCGGGGAGGCAGGAATATAGCCAGGGTTGGATCCAGCACTTGGGATTCCCAGTCCAGTGCTCTTTTGAAAAGATAAGGGCCTTCCTCTCGCTATCAGCAGGACCACTGAAGGAACCTCAGAAATGTGCAGTTCCAGGTTGGGGGTCCAGGACCATATTCCAGCCTGCCCTTGGCGGTTCTGATTATGGAGGGTGATGTGCACGTGTGTCTGGTCTATCAGCAGGAGAGCATGCCCTTTGCTGTGGTGGGAAGTGACAAGGAATACCAAGTGAATGGCAAGCGGGTCCTGGGCCGAAAAACTCCCTGGGGGATCATTGAAGGTAACGCAATGCATCTTTTTGGAGAAATGGCTGCTGGCTAATTACGCTTATTTATTAAGCATGTCTAGGTCAAGGCATTGTCCTAGGATGTAAGAAGAGTGCCAGGCAGATCCCACTGTAAGGAGCTCACAGTACGATTGAGAAATGAGACTGGCAAGGCAGGAAGCAATAAAAGACCAATTTAGCACCTGTCTGGGAGGCAGCAACTCACGTGTCAAAGGTCTTCAGAACATGGAGAGATTAATAAGGACTGGAAATGCCAGAGGAAGGTTTTCACATGAAAGGGGATGTGATCTGACAAAATGCTGGAAGGTTGTTCAGATGTTGCTATTTTTGTTTTATTATGAATGAATGTGACCTTGGGAAGGTCATTACGATTCTGAAAGCTTTAAAGAATTACTTTGATGGTCTCATTCAATGTGATAACCCTCTGTGGGGGGTGTTGGCTCCTGGATCTGAAATTTAAATGTCTTGCCCAAATCACAGGGCTTGTTAGTGGTGAATATTCTACTTATTTTTAGAGAGAGGGAAAGAGGGAGAATGAGAGGGAGAGAAACCTTGTGTGCAAGAGATATATCCATCAGTTGCTTCTCTCATGCCCTTGACCAGGGACCTGGCCGCTACCAAGGCCTGTGTCCGGACCAGGGAAGGAACCGGCATTCCATCAGTTTGCAGGCTGGAGTTCAATTCACTGAGGCACACCAGCCAGAGCTTTCCTATGTTTTTTGTTGGGAATTTTTTTGTTTTAGATTTTATTTGTTATTCTTAGAGAGAGAGAGGAAGGGAGAGAGGCAGAGAGGGAGAGAGATATCAGTGTATGGCTGCCTTTCACCTGCCTCCATCCGGGGACCTGGCTGGAGACCTGGCTTGCAACCTGGTTATGTGCCCTGGCTGGGAATTGAACCAGCGACCTTTGGGTTTGCAGGCCGGCACCTTATCCACTGTGCCACCGCCAGGGCTTTTTGGGATTTTTGAAATAGCATTTTTTCATCATCTGCACTGAGTTGGAATTATTTATGAGAATGCCTATTCTACCCATTAGATTGTGGGGTTTGTGTCTTCATCTTTTGCTCCCACAATCCTTGGCAAGTGACTTGCAAATGCAGTCATACCTCGGTACTTGTTGGCTTCAGAACTTGTCAAACCCCTGTACTTGTCGCATTTTGACAAGAAAAAATGTTTCAGCACTTGGCACTTGCTTGGGACTTGCTGCACCTAGTGGAACTTGAGTCACGAGTCTGCCCCAAAGAGAAAATGCTTCATCGCTTGTCACTTGTTTAGTACTTATTGTTTTGGCACTTATCACAAGTTCTGGAACAAATTAATGATGAGTGCCGAGGTGCCATTGTATGGGCAGGCACTCAGTCTCTGTTGAATTAGGTTTATCATGTAGTGTGTGACCTTTTTAAAAGATGGCTCTATTGTTATTTTTTAGGTTACTATTTTCCAATCTCCTGAAGGACTGGAATTGTGTCTTAGACTTTGGGCAAATTTCTTAGACTCCCTATATATGTTTCCTTTTCTATAACATGGGGAATATCATAGTCCCTATTAGCTCTTACTCCACAGAGTTTAGAACAGCATTATGCCATTGTAGCTGCTTACTAAACGTTTGTTCAATGAATAAAAGCCAGTGCACTAAAGTGCTGAGATAGCAAACCTCAGGAGGGTGACAGTAAGCTGGCCTGTGGCTCTCCCTGAAACAACCCCATGACTGGAGCAAAGGTGCACCTGCTGGGGGTTGCTGCATTAGTGAAATGACCGCCTGTTCTGTTTTGTTCACAGTGGAAAATCTCAACCACTGTGAGTTTGCCCTCCTTCGAGACTTTGTCATCAGGTAAGATGTGCCCCTGCCCTCAGATAGCAGGTTTAACAATTTGGGGTCAGGAGGCCACTTGCTTAGATCCACTTCCTCCATCCCCAGTCCCTCTGACGGGCTTTCTGCCCCAGTTCCAGCTCCATCCCGAAGCACAGGGGCTAAAGAAGCAACGCTGGCTCTCTGGAGTTGGTCCCATTGGGTCCCGGCTATGGAGGTGAAGTGTTAGCCTCGGATGTGGGTCACCTCTCTTCCTCCCACTTTAATTGCATCCCTCTCTCTTTTCCCATGTCCCTCAGGACCCACCTTCAGGACCTCAAGGAAGTGACACACAACATCCATTATGAGACCTACAGGGCCAAGCGGCTCAATGACAACGGAGGCCTCCCTCCGGTGAGCGTGGACACAGAGGAAAGACACGACAGTAACCCATGATGACCCACCCTTTCTCTATATCATCCCACATAGCCACTTCTCCACACACACATCCCAAACACCACCACCAACCACCTTCCTTTCTACTCTGTCCAACAGGCCTGTCTGGTATTTGTGGAGCATCTTGTCTATAGCGCACGTGTGTGTGTGTGTGTGTGTGAGAGAGAGAGAGAGAGTGTGTGTGTGTGTGTGTGTGCGTGTTCAGGGGTGAGGTATTTTCACTGCCCTCCCTGGGAAGTCCCTTGTAAGTTTGGTTTCTCCATGGCTGTCCATTATCTGTCTCCTTTCCTTGTGTCCCAGAACAAAGCCGGGTGCCTCACTCAAGAGGTCGGGGGAGGTTTCATTTAAAAATGAGAGTGCAGGTGAGCCACAGGTAACTCTTTCTTATCTCTGAACATGCCCACACGCCGGGACTGCGGGATTCTCGCAAGACAGGCAGCAGACCTGGGCCCGGGAGTGGGCAAGGGGTTCAGACTTAACCGTCCCTGGAAGCTGGGGTGGTCTGGGGTGAGGCCAGGACTTCCCAGGAAAAGGAAGGTCAAGGGCAGCAGAGAAGTGGGCCAAGCTGGGTACCTGCAGGAAGAATTAGTGCCTAGAAGTGGAGGCGAGAGCCCCACTCTTCAGTCTGTTGCATTCACCATCCAGAAGCTACCACCTGTCTCCTTTGCAGACTGTTTGCCACACATAACACTTGCCTCAGTTCCTGCTCTCCCTCTCTTTCTCCTTTCCTGTCATTTCTTCCTCCTGCCCCTTCTTTCACTCCCTGGTAGAGTAATCCACTTTAGCGCCATTTCTATATTTAGAATGTATGCCCAGTCTACTTCTGGAAAGGACTTGAGGCCACTGAAATAAAATCACAGCTAAAAGTACAGGACAGCACAACTGGGGTAACGAGGAGTCAGATCCAGGGGGAGGAAGGGGAAAACGTTTG
This sequence comes from Noctilio leporinus, assembly GCA_004026585.1. Classification (NCBI taxonomy): domain Eukaryota; kingdom Metazoa; phylum Chordata; class Mammalia; order Chiroptera; family Noctilionidae; genus Noctilio; species Noctilio leporinus. Next base: position 54,276 of record PVIW01003167.1, on the reverse strand, counting down.
TGCAGGGCCTGGCCCTGAGTTTGCGGGCAGCCCGGCAGAGGAGGAGGTGCGTGCAAGGGCGTGCTTCCTGGTGTCTGGCTAAAGCACGCAGGCTGGTCAAGTGAGACACCCTTTGTAGGCATTAAGTTCCAGAAACACTGAGTCTAAAGAATTATCAAGAACAATATACAATATTTGTCCTGGTGGTTTACCTTTCTATCCACCAGGATTCTTCCTCCTACGAGCTGGCCTCTCTGTTGCTGTCTTTTCTCATACATACTTAACTCCCTCTTGCCTCCCCTTCTGTTCTCTCTCTCTTGTGCTGAAGCTAATTGCATTTTGGTCTGTCTGTCTTTCTCCGCTGCGTTTCCTGGTCCCTCTCCTGACACCTGTAGACATTCCCAGGGACACCCTCAGTTGTACATTTAGTCTTTTCTTGCCTTTCCCTCCAGCCCTGTATTTATTAACACACATAAATCCCATTTGTTTTTACAAAGAAGTTACTCTTTCTCCTTTAGTCAGTGAGGTGGCTAAAACTGGGGCTGGGGAAATAGCCTTAGGCAGGGGGAAACACCAAGGGACACAGTTTACAGTGACCTCATACAACCTCCTGTCCCATGTCCTGGCCCAACCCTAGGTGTTTTACAGGTCCTCTGCAAATCACAGCATTTGTAGTCCCTTTTCACTCAGGTGCTAGGAAAACACAAAGACTTAAGACCAAGATTCAGTGCACCAGGTGAAAGAAGTGGGTGATAGAGCGCCAATGACCCAAAAACCTATGGTTTCAATCTTTCCTTGAGGCTCTTACCAATCCAACCCACATTCCCCCTTGCCCACAGAGTTATTCCGTGGTAGGCACCTGTCCAGATAGAACAGCAGTAGGTTTAAAGCCCAGAGGTCGCTCCATTTCTACAAAGAGGGATCCCTGGCTTAGTGAGCAGCCCTGTGTGGAGCTGTGGGCCTGGGCCCCCAGGCCTAGCAGGGAAGATCTAGGGGTGGGCATTGGAGAAGCTGAATAGGAGAATGATGCTTGGTGCCCTGAAATCATGATTTCAGCCTCCCTGGAGAGAAGCTGTTTTATATGTCTGGTGTCCACGCCCTCAACCATTCTCAACCCCCTGCAGGGAGAAGGCCTCCTGGGCTCTGTCCTTCCACCTGTGCCAGCCACCCCCTGCCCCACTGCTGAATGAAGGCCATTTCAAGCGCTGCTTCTCCCTCCATTCCTCTGAGATGTTATTGCTGCAGGGCCATGACCTTTTAAGGGGCCCACCTCCACAGCCCCTCTTGGCCCTCAGCAGGTGGGAGGGGCCAGCTGCTTTAGGACAGCCACCTTCTCCATTTTCCCAAACATTCCTCTCCTCCCAGTGGAATGGAGTTCTCGCCAGCACGGCCCTCCTCCATCGTCTGTCAGCCGGTCCCAGCCCAGCTGTAGGGTGAAAGAACTCATCAAGAGCTTCTTCTGCCCTTGCAAACCCATATCAGCTACTTGTAACCATCTCCAGGGGGAATGGCATTGCTCCCTGTCCATCTGCATGAGCTACTTTTGGCTTTCTTAAAAGGTTAAGAAAGCCACTTTTCTGCTTGTCAGATTCGTTGACACATCAGCTGTGTGAGCCCCAGTGTGGGACAAGGGTGTCTCCTTCATTGCTTAAAGCTTATTTATAAGGATGGGTCACTACAAATGTGGGGAAGCAAGGGCTATGATCTCTCCTTTAAAACAATCACCACTTTGGGCTGGCCCAGAGTACGGTTAAACACCCTCCTCACCCAGAAAGCAGCCACTCAGGAAGAGTGGTTTTCCTGAAGAGATGTTTCTGGAGTTGACTTCTTTATTCTCAATCTTAAAAAGAGATCTAAACACAGACACAAAACTCCAGAACCCCACAAGATGTAAACCGTAGGAAGAAAAAAACACCCATCTGTCAACTTAGCAATAAGAGGGATCTCTTCCCACCCACCCTGACTATTCCTAGCCCCAACCTCCACCCCATTCATGTGAGTAATGAATTAGCTTGGCCACAGGTGGTCACTGTAGGCTAGTGGAAAATATGCAGTGGAGGGCAAAGGCCCTTATCAGATGCATGAATGTTTGCGAATGTCGGCTGCCCCTGCCCCTCACACTGTCTTTATAGAATACCCCCGTCCACCTCTTCCCATTTCTACTTGGACACCACTTGCTCAAAGGCTGGAGATTTGTGGGCCATTCATCTGCAATCAAGTCTAGATGGAGCAAGAGGCCCAAGCCTAGGGGATGCAAGAACAACCCATTCCCTAAATGTTACCAGTCCCAGCCAACCTTTTGGAGACATTATAGTTTAAATTCCCAATTGAAAAGCCAATGGCACTGGTTGTGTAAATGTTGCTAGACTTTGTGTTGTACAACTAAACATTGTTGTTTGAACAGTAACTGCCTGGCCTGTGTCTTATTTGTGTCCCTTTCTTGGGCAAATAGACATTACATCATCTCACCCATGTGTGGAGGAGAATGAGACAGAGACCATTTTAGTATTAAACATAAGAAAACATTTTAAGGTCAGCTCATCTTTAGTTGACATGCAGTTAGACCCCAGTCATTATTCCCTTGGGATTTTGTATCCAGAATGAGTGATGAAGTTATTGCATTTGATCCTGAAGGAGATGCTGTGCTTTGCAAAGCCTGTTTCCTTCAATGAAACTAATGTTTACTTTCATTAAGCTATTTTTTTCTAGCATTTCTCCTTGTTTCTCTTGAAGGCACAAAACCCAAGTCTATCAAAGGACTGAACCCATCTTGCCTACAGACCTGCCTCCTTTACAATGGATACTTGAAGAGTTAAGTTTAAATTTGAATTTAAAGCACTAGCTTGTTTCTTTTCTTAACATAAACCAAGCCTGCCTCTCTTTGCGATTCATACTCTCTTCTGTAGCCAGCAAATAACACAACTCTCACCTGTATGTTATTTCTCTAAATTTGGATATAATGACCATACATGCAATTGTGTTTGGGGCCTCAATATTCTGTAGGGTGAGTGCAAGGTATAGGTAAATGGTGAAGGGTCAAGACTGGTGGAGACAAGTCAGGAGGCTCTTGGGGCCATTGAAGTAAAATGATGAGGGCCAGAGCCAGAGGGCAATGCCACACCTGGATGGAGAGAAGTGTGAAGATTTGAATGATAAAGCAGCTTTTCAAACTTAAGGTATCACTAGAAGAAACCTAAGAATTCTTCCAGTCCATTGCATACACATATGGAAACTGGTCAGCAGAGAGCATAATCATCTTCCCTGAAGTTGCACATTTAAGTACCGACACATGATGGGACTAGATCTCAACGCTCCTTCCACTGCTTCACACTATTCTTATTGTACTTAATTCGTTCTAATTGTCTCATATGTAAACAATACATTTCTGAAATCAGCATACTCCCTCATACCTGATATGTCAGTTCAGTTGGCAACTTTTTTATTAGTGGTGCATTTAAAGATGGTGCATCTTATAACCCACAGCATCTTAAATGTGATGAAATACAGTAATCCAGGAGATGTTAATGCCTTTTCCTCGAAACCCTCTGGTGCAATGAAGTTTAAAGGAAATAAGAATAGTGAACATTCTAGTGTTCGGGGCAACTCACAATCGTCCTTTGGAGGTGGCAGGGCAGGTATGGTGGATGAATGACACAGGCTCTCTTCACCTCCGAGCAGGCACGGACTCCCTGTAGACTTCCTGGCCCAGCTCTTGCATCCTCTTCTGTGTGCCACCTCTAAGAAGCCGGCTCTGATTCCAGGCTTTCACCCTAGAAGTAAGGAATTATTCTGCATCTTTTCTCCAAAGGGCAGGAGCTTCCTGCCCCGAGCTAGGGAGGACTCAAAAAGCTTCCTGCCTTTAACTTCGATTCCTGATAGGACCACTTCAAGATCATTACCATGATGCATGGGCCAAGCAGTCAGGCTCACCCGTCCGCGCCCTGGGGAATCAATTCCCTGGAGTCACCCCCTTCCAGCCCTGAGGCGTCTCTCCTCTGCCTTGGCCTCGCCTCTGACCGCCACAGCTCACGTGGTCACAGCACCTCACCTGCTCATTACCCACCCGTCTCCTTGCGCCACAATCTCCGCCCTCGGCTTTAAGCCCCGCCCCATGGCTTGGCGTCGGCCCCGCCCCTTCCCATCTAAGGGGCAGCAGGAGCGGCCGGGGCGAGATGGCGGTGAACCAGAGCCACACCGAGAACCGCCGGGGGGCCGTCGTCCCTTCGGGAGAAAGGTGCCCACGGGGGAGCGCAGGGTGCTGTCGGAGGAGGGAGAAGGAGGGAGGAGGCAACGCGGTAGAGCCGGAGACGTGCGAACTCTCAGCGAATCAGGGACCTTCCCGCCTTTAAGGGCGGCTGCTCTGTTCCGCCCGGCATTGGTCGCGGGTCGCGGGTCGCGGTGCGGGCGGCTTTGCGCGTGTGAGGGCGGGGCAGAGGGGCACCGGCCTCGGAGGAAAGGTGGGCGCGCCCGGCGGCAGTGGGCGTCGCACCACCGCTGCGGGGGGGGGGGGGGGGGGGGGGGGGGGGGGGGGGGGGGGGGGGGGGGGGGGGGGGGGGGGGGGGGGGGGGGGGGGGGGGGGGGGTGCGTGAGGCTGCCTTCGGGCGGGAGCTCGCGACCTTGTAGGGTGACGGAGGTGGGCTGCCGCGCCCCGCCCTGTTCGCGGCGGGGCAAGGTCCTGGGCCTCCAGGAAGCTGAAAGAGGCCTGTGAGCGGATCATTCCAGAAAGATCCCGAACCGGCAGGGGCCTCTCCTCGCCCTCGGAACTCGCCAAACCCCGCTTTCTTTCTGGCTCCAGCCCGGGAGTAGCCTGCCCTCTGTGGAGACTAACTGGACCGACGGAGATGCCCAGGAGGAATGCGCTCCCCAGCCTCACCGGCGCCCCGGGGTTTGCGCCTGTCGCTGTGCGCCGGGCCTGCGGAATCGCGCCCACCGGCCGCCCCCAGCCTCAGCCTGCAGGGAGCAGGTGTTCACCTGCCCCCCTCACGCCTCCACGCCCCTCCTGGGTTTGGGGCCCCCAGGTTCTCCGAGGCCTTTCTGCTGTTGTCCCCGCCGAGCTCCTCGCATCATGCCCCTCTCGGCCCGTCGCCGTGGTCCTCCCCGTCGCCTGCCAGCGCGGCCCCGAACGCCGGTGCGGTGCTCCGGCGGGCCTGAGCGCACCCGAGTGGCTGGGGGCACGTTTGTCGGGAGGAGCCATTAGGGCAGTTCCAGATGCTGGTGCCCAGATCTTTTTGGTATGCTGCCTTCTCCCGGCTGTTTTCTTAACCTGGTCCTCGGGCTGCCAAGGTTGTGCGTCCTCCCCTGCTCCGGAAGGACGCCCACGGCTTTGCTCATTTTGTAGCCGGCGGTGACGGCTCCTGCTCCCGCCGCCGCGGGTTCGCGCCCAGTGGCCCGCAGCCCATTTCCGGTGTGCCTGTGGCTGTGCCAGGAGGCGCTCCTGATGTGGCGCCCGGGAGTCCTCTTCTCTTCTCACGCCGGCTCCCCACCGGTTTGTCTCTCCGCTCTTCTGTTCGTGTGCTGGAAGCAGGGAATGAAGCATGTTTAGAAGTTATATGTAAAAAAGTTATGTATCAGACCAGTTTTATGGTTCTTTGACTTTCTTTTTGGGGTCCATTCTATGCTCTTGAATACTTCAGCATAGCCAAGCACTGTTCTGAGAGCTTTATACCTAAAACCGCTCTGCCCACAATGAGGATCAGAAGTATTCGCCCCATTTCACAGCTGGGAAACTGAAACAAAGAAGAGTGATTTTTTCATTGTCTTTTTAAAGTTATGTGGTCAAGCCCTGGCTGATGGCACAGTGGATAAGGTGCCGGCCTGTGAACCCAAAGGTCGCTGGTTCCATCCCCAGCCAGGGCACATAATCAGGTTGCAAACCAGGTCTCCAGCCAAATCGTGGCTGGAGGCAGGTGAAAGACAACCATACAATGATGTCTCTTCCCCTCCCTGCCTCTCTTCCTTCCCCTCTCTCTCTGAAAATAAATAAAATCTTAAAATAAATAAATAAATAAATAAATAAATAAATAAATAGCGTTATGTGGCCAGTTCCATGCACCAGAGCTTTGATTCGGGCTTCAGTTTAGACATTGGGCATTAACTCCTCTGCCCCCGCTGCCACTCACAAGGAAACAGGACTTGCTTCTCTGCTTTCTCCTCATAAAAAAAGGCCTTGTCAGGGCTGTGGCCTCCTGGATAGAAACCACTTTAAAGAAATATCTTGAGAGGAAGAAGGTCAGTTATATTTTGACTTCTGCCTGTTCACAATGGACACCTGAGCATTTCATCACAGCTTAGCTGTGTTTTATGGAGATGTTTTTTCCCATCCCAGCTGAGGAGTTACAAATGTAATGGCTAGACTCAACTGTGAAAATGGGAGACACTGAGTTGTTTTTTTAACCCATGTTCTGAAACTTGAGCAGTTAATATCATGTGTATTTATTGTAGAACAATTAGAAAACATTTAAATTACCCAAACTCCAACATCCAGTGCTGTTTATGTATCCTTTTTCATTTTCTCCTATGTAAAAATACACATTCTCATTTATCAGTATATTAAGAATTCATTCCATTATCAATATCTACATTATTATTTTAAATGGCTAAAGTCTAGTATGCATAAATCTTTGCTTAAGCCCCTATCTAGCATATTTTGGTTTTAACTTGTCATTGCTGTAAGTATTGCTTCAATGAACATTTTTGAAAACTTATCATTGAATATCTGTGAAAATGTTTCTTTTGGATGTACTCCTGAAAGTGGAATCGTGGGTCAGAGAATATAGACTGAAAAATATATTTAAAAAATATTTTTATAATATAAAAATTATTGTCAAAAATATTAAAAATATGGAAGTATGTAGAAATTTTTTTGCATAATCACCATGTAGAATTTTATCAATTTACATTCCTCTCAGTAGTCTGAGTGACCATTTCACCACACTCTTGCCAACACCTGGTGTTAATCCTTGATATCTCTGCCTGACACATGAATAATGGAATCTTTTAAAAAATTTATTACTCGTGAACTTATTTTTTTCCCCTAAGGTTATTGGCTATTTATATATCTTTGGCAAATGTTATTGGTTCATAAAGTTTTTCCATTTTTACTAAATTCATCTGTTGGTATAGTAAAAAACATAATAGAAAATTTACCCTTTTACCATAAAAAATAAAACCTGCATATATTTAAGGTGTACAACAGGATGATTTGATATACTTAGTGAAATGATTACTATAGTCAAGCTATTAACATATCTTAAGTAGTTACCATTTTTCTGTGATGAGTACACCTAAGATCTATTCTCTTAGCATATTTTCAGTGTTCAGTACAATATTACTATGCATAGTCATCATGATTATATGTTAGATCTATAGATTTATTCATCCTACACAATTATAAATTTGTACTTTTGACCAACATCTCCCCATTCCTGCACCCCTGAGACCCCCTGGTAATTACTGTTCTACTATTTGCTTCCATATATTTAACTTGTTCTTTTTAGATTTCAGGTAGAAGTGAAATCATGCAGTATATGTCTTTCTCTTTTTGGGTTCACCCATGTTGTAGCATGTGATAGGATTTCCTTCTTTCTCATGACTGAATAACATTCCACTACATATATACATCTTCTTTATCCATTCATTCGTTAATAGACACTTAGATTGTTTCTGTATCTTGGCTATTGTGAGTAATGCTGCAGTAAACATAGGAATACAGATATAGCTTTGATATCCTGTTTTCATTTCCTTTGGATATATACCCAGTAGTGTGATTGCTGAATCATATTGTAGTTTTGTTTTTATTACATTTATTGATCTTCATATATTGAACCACCCTTGCATTCCAGGAATAAATCCCACTTGGTTGTGGTTTATAATCCTTTTAATGTGCTATTATATTCAGTTCACTAGTATTTTGTTGAGGATTTTTGCATCAGGATTTTTCAGGGATATTGATCTGTAATTTTTTCTTCATTAAACATTTTCATAGCTCCTGTAAGCTTTTGATTAGAGCCTATAGAGTTCTGGACTGACTTTTGGAGTTCCTATTCCCCTCTTTTTTGCTGACATCCTGTTTTTTCATTGTCTTTTTTAAATTCTTTTTTTTTTTTTTTAAGTTACTCGCCAGTTCTTATTGCTTCATATCAGGACTATTTTAGAAACTCTTCTTTCCCCCATCACCATTTATGCCCCCTATACCCTCTTTTATTTTAGGAACTCTTAAACTGGTCCCTGGATATACCTCCATGTCCTTGATCATGGAACTGTCCTATTGTAACAGCTGCAGCTCACACTTCCTCCTTGTCTATCAACTGATACCTCCAATCTCTAGTTCCAGCATGGCTTTCCAGCTTCATCCCACTATTTCTTCCAACCTTATTTCCACACATAGGTTGGCTGCTCCCAAGTGTAGTTTGCTTCCTACTGCATACCTCTCTACTAATGTTGCTCCTGCACCTCCTTTAATATTTGATTTCCATCAGGGTTGTCCCCTACCTTTACCTCTGCCTACTGAAATGCCATTCACCCCTTAAGAATCGGCTCATATTTAAGTCTTTCTATAAAGTCTTTCCTAATTACTTTAACCAAAACTAATCTCTTCTTCCACTTAGTTGCCATGACTTTCTTGCGCCATTTATGTAGTATGTGCCATATATTGCCTTGTGTTATTACCGGTATCATGTTTTAATTTGTTCATTCAATAAATACTTAGTAGTCCCCATTGTTTTCTAGGACTAAAGAAGGCAGACATTGCCCTTAATGATCATAAGGAAATACATTAAGCAAATCAACACATAATAGTTACTAAGAAAGGGGAAAAAACCCAATAGGATTCTATGTGTGAGAGTAGGATGAATCCAGGTTTTTCAGAATAAGAGTGAGGGGAAAACATTGAAGGCTGAGGCAGCAACATGTCAGAGGATCCTGGAGCATTCTGTATGCGTTGCCTTCTTTAACATTCACATTAGCTCAGTGCTTTTTTAAAAATTGATTGAGAGAAAGAAAGAGAGAGACATTGATTTCTTGTTCCACTAATTTATGTATTCATTGGTTGCTTCTTGTATGTACCCTGACAGAAATCACACCAGCAACCTTGGTGTATCAGGGCCACACTTGAACCAACTGAGCTACCTGGCCAGAGCCATTAGCATATCTGCACAAGAAGTACAAGAATTAATGAATAAACAGGGCTCTGACTGGTGGCTCAGTAAATAGGCACCGGCCTGCGAACCCAAAGGTTGCTGGTTCGATTCCCAGCCAGGGCACATAACCAGGTTGCAAGCCAGGTCTCCAGCCAGGTCTGTAGCTGGAGGCAGGTGAAACGCAACCATATGTTGATGTTTCTCTCCCTCTCTGCCTCCCTCCCTTCTCCTCTCTCTAAAAATAATAAATTAAAAAAAAATGAATAAACAGTAAGAATATAAGTAGCTTTGATAAAGAGGGAGAAAAATAATTGTGAATTATCAGAGAATAAAACCATGTTCAGTGAAGGTGGTAGTAATGGCAGCAGCTAACATTTATTGAGTGCTTGCTCTAGATTGGAAACTGTGCTAAGAGCTTTATGTTTGTCACTTTATTTAACTTTTAAATTGTATGCTGTCTGTCCCTTCTTTTCTGCAGCATCTTGAGTCAGTGTCATAATGTGGACCTCTCCTTCCCACAGCAACCAGAGGGATCCAGTCTCTTTAAGGGTACAAAGAGGGGAACGCTCTTTCTCACGTCGTACAGGGTAATTTCTCTTTCTACTTCTACTTTGATTAACTCTACATGTGTTTGCTTTAAAGTGGAGAGAGTTTAACCATCAAGTTTCAAAGTATTTTAAAACATTTGCACTTTGAGATTTTCCATGTTGAAGAACAATGGAAGAAAATGGATGATGCTTCTCAGTTAGGCCAGGATGCAAAAACCACCTTGACCTTAGAATTGCTTTTATATGTCTCAGTCCATGGCCAATTTGTATTCCTTTTCCAAAGTTTCTTTTCTATCTTAGGTGATCTTCGTGACTTCACACTCGGTCAATGATCCCATGTTTTCTTTTATGATGCCATTTGATCTGATGAGTAACTGCACCGTTGAACAACCAGTGTTTGCCCCCAACTATATTAAAGGGACCATTCAGGCAGCCCCAGATGGTAAGTGTTTAAACTCAGAAGTGTGTTTTTTCCCCCCTCAAAACCTTTCAGAAGGTTTAAGATTCAGACTTGGCTCACGTTGGAATTTGAACAAAAGGAAACTGCCCTGCTTCTTTGGGTAATGCTTCCCACAGTGTTTGCAGTAGTCCTTCAGTTACCAGCTGTGCCAGCCTGCCTCTTAGTGAGTGTGTCCCCTTTCTTCCCCTAGGGGGCTGGGAAGGACAGGCTACTTTTAAATTAGCCTTCAGAAAAGGTGGCGCCATCACGTTTTCCCAGCTGCTGATGAAAGCTGCTTCTGCTGGTGAGCAAACATGACAAAGCTATTGAGCCCTTTGGGGTTTTGAGGCTTGTGGAATTGAAATAGGATTGTTACCCAGCTAAGATTTTCTGGTCTCTGTGATTGGACACTTGGTTGGTAGTTGCACATGTATTCAGCAGGCATTTCCTGAGCCTATCTACTCTGCTGAGTAAATAATACTATGTGCTGGGAACACAAAGATTGTTCAGTCCCTCCCTGTCTGGAAGGAGTTGCAATCCAGGCACCTGAATGCCTAATTGGACCTGATAATCTTTTGTCCATCTAAATGCTGATCTCAGATATCATTGACTAGCCCTTTTGTCATGTCAGGGAGCCCCACTTGCTTGAGCTCCTCTTCTCCTGACATGTTTTTGTTTTGTTTTGTTTTTAATTTTTAGAGAGTAGAAGGGAGAAAAAAAGAGAGGTAGAAATATCAATGTGTGAGAGAAACATCAATGGGTTGCCTCTCATACACCCCCAAAAGGGGACCGGGCGCACAACCCAGGCATGTGCCCTGAGTGGGACTGTCGCCGGTGACCTTTTGGTTCGCAGGTGGGCTGAATTACACCAGCCAGTCCTGACACATCTTTCTGTCATCTCTTTTCTCTAGCTTTGCTTTTGTTTCTTTTAGGCTTATTCCCTATCTTCAATGAGAGGAAGGAAGAGGTACTGTCAAGCCTTAGAGCACTGCCCTAATGGATGTTCCAGAGAACTCTTTCAGGCTTGAAAAACAAATAATTTTTATTCAGTCTAGCATCACTCCACGGTCTTTACTCTCTCACCTTTTGTTCTTCACTCCAACTGGACTTCTTTGTGCCTATTCGCTCCTCTTTGAGTCTTCATGATATTTGCTCTGTCTGAATGCCCTTTCCCTTTCTTCCTTGCCCTCCACCCCCAGCTTCAATCTAGTAAAGACAAACACAATCTAATAGAGATGGACTTATGCAAATATGTTGTCCTATCTTATGGGATGTGCTGTAATAGAGACATGGACAAAGTGCTGGGACACACAGCACTAGCTTAGAAGACTGACTGGATCATGATGCTACAAACTGTGGTCAAAAATACTAGAGACTAAGTTGGAGAGGAAATGAGTTTAATTTTAGAACTAGTAATGTTAGTTAACATTTATGGAATGCTTACAATATACTGGAGATTTTCAAACCCTTTAAAAGAATTAAGAGTCCCTATTTTACCAAAATTATCTCCTCAGCTGCCCAAGGAGTTCCACTTAGAAGTGTAAATTACTGGTTGGGCTCTCCAGGACTATTTGTCATTTCGGGGCAGGACAGCATGATGTACAACCAAGAGATGCCTTGTCCAGGTAAGATGTAGCAGGGAGGTTCTAACTGGGAGGTGGAAAGTATGTCAGGGGCTCTGAGATCTATTCACTTGCTTGCCTCCCACTCTGCTTCAGAGAAGCATGGGTGGTTTGGGGGCTGGAAAATGGTTGAGTCCATGACTTTATCTCCAGACTGAAACCCAATGACAAGTCAGCAAGTTTCAGGCTTACTTTTAATTATAATACACAAATATGGAACATACTTGGGCAACTCCCAGTAGTGGGAACTGCCACCTCCTACTTACAGCCTGAGCAGAAAAGGTATGCTCTTTTTCACTTTCCTCTTACCCTTTCACACAAGCATAGCCATCAAGCTTGTACCATGCCCTTCAACCTCACTAAGGGCTCTAGCCCTGAGCTTTATGTCCTATGCCTTGGAACAGTTGTGCCTGTCTGCGGTGGCTGAGTCATGTTCCTGGAAGGTGATAGATCTTTAATTCTTAAATGTTGTCCCTACCTATTGTAAGCCACAAAGGGTCTCCTGTAGGCTGCCAACAGACCCCAAAATGTGGGCCCTTTCTTGGATTCTTCTTGGAGCACAACATGCATGTCCATTGGCTTTTAGTTTTGTATACAACTGAAGGACACTTATTTGTAACTTTGATAGTTACTTTATTTTTTTTTTTTTAAGATTTTATTATTTTCAGAGAAAGGGGAGGGAGAGAGGCAGAAAGGAAGAGAGACATCAATGTATGGTTGACTTTCACCTGCCTCCAGCTACAGACCTGGCTGGAGACGTGGCTTGCAACCTGGTTATGTGCCCTGGCTGGGAATCGAACCAGAGACTTTTGGGTTCGCAGGCTGGTGCTTTATCCACTGTGCCACCAGCCAGGGCTACCTTAATTGTTAAAAGCCATTAAAATCTAATACTCAAAAATCTTAAAGTAAGTGTTGAAGTTCACAGAACATAAAAACAACCATTTAAAAGTGTAAGTTCAGTGGCATGTTGTATATTCACAATGTGGTGCAACCATCAGCTCCAATTTCAAAATTTTTTTATCACCCCATAAAACACTCCATAATTCCCCCACTAAATAATAATTCCTTGCTTAGAGATAACTCCCCATTGTCCTCTCTGAACATATTTTGTATACTCTAACCTGCTACTTATCTCTATGTATTTGCTTATTCCAGATGGATCACGTGAAAGGAATCATACAGCATGTGATCTTTTGTGTTTGGCTTATCTCACTTAGCTTAATGTTTCTGAGGTTCATCCACCATTGTAGCTTGTATCAGTAGTTCATTCTCTTTGTGGCTGAGTAATATTTCACTCTACATATGTCCCATAATCTGTTTATGCATTCATCCATTGATGAATGTTTCACTGATTTCCATCTTTTGGCTATTGTGAATACAGCTGCTATAAACACTTGTAATTAGGTTTCTGTGTGGACATATGTTTTCATTTCTCTTGGGTATCTACATAGGGTATTGGAATAGCTGGTCACATTGTAATTCAGCGTGTGTGTAACTTTTGAGGAGCCACCAAACTGTTTTCTGCAACAACTGTATATAAAACCAATTTATATTCCCATCAGCATTTTACAAGTGCCTGTTTCTCCACATCCTTGCTAACGCTTGTTATTTTTCTTTTTTGTTCTTGTTTATATTAAAGCCATTCTAGTGAGTGTGAGGTGGTATCTCACTGTGTTTTTAATTTTTCTGATCCTCACCCAAAGGTATGTATGTTGATTTGAGAAAGAGAGAGGGAGGGGAAAAGAGAGAGAGAAAGAAAGAGAGAAAGAGAGAGAGAAACATCTATTGGCCTCTTCCTGTATGACACTCCAAACAATGGAGCCATCTGGCCAGGGCTTATTGTGGTTTTAATAATTTGCATTTCTTTATTGTGGTTTTAATAATTTGCATTTTTTAATGGAAAATGATGTTGAATATCTTTTCCTAGGCTTGTTGGCCATTTGTATATCTTCTTTGGAGATACATCTATCCAAGTCCTTTGCCCATTTTTTACTTAGATAATTTATCTTTTTGTTGTTTAGTTGTAAGAGTATATATTATGGATATTAATCCCTTCTCATATATGGGATTTGCAATTATCTTTTCCCATTTTGGTAGATTGTCATTCACATTCTTAATAATGTCCTTTGATGAATAAAAGTTATAAATTAAAAAAAATTATTGATTGATTTTAGAGGGAGGGAGAGAGGAAGAAACATTAAGTTGTTGTTCCACAGATTTATACCTTCATTGGTTGATTTTTGTGTGTGTCCCAACTGGGTATGGAACCCATAATCTTGGCATATTGGGATGATACTCTAACCAACTGAGCTAACTGGTCAGTGCTTATGTAATTTTTGTCTTAGTCTTTAGTAATTTTTTAAAATTTAAAGTAGTTTTTCTTGATAGTATAGCTACTCTTGCTCTCTTTTGGTTACTATTTGCATGTAATATTTTTTTCCATTCTTTTTTTTTTTTTAAGATTTTATTTCATTATTTTTAGAAAGAGGGGAAGGGAGAGAGGCAGAGAAGGAGAGAGACATCAATGTATGGTTGCTTTTCACCTGCCTTCAGCCACAGACCTGACTGGAGACCTGGTTTGCAACCTTGTCATGTGCCCTGGCTGGGGAATCGAACCTGTGACCTTTGGGTTCGCAGGCCGGCACCTTACCCACTGTGCTACCAGCCAGGGCTGTCCATTCTTTAAAAAAAAAAAAACCTTCTTGAGCCTTACCTGAGGACATTTTTTTATTGCTCCTAGAGAGAGAGGGAGAGGGGGAGAGAGAGAGAGAGGGAGAGGGGAAGAGGGGGAGAGAGAGAGAGAGAGAGAGAGAGAGAGAGAGAGAGAGAGAGAGAGATCCGTTACTTCCTGTACGTGCCCTGACGGGGATTAAACCCGAAACCTAGGCTTGTGCCCCTACTGGGAATCAAACCCCGTCTTTCAATGTACAGGAGACACTCCAACCAGGGACGCACTCTGGGTTCCTTTTTTTTTTTTTAAGTCAAATATTTTTTATCTTTTTTATTCATTTGTGTCTTTGCATCGAAGCTAAGTCTCTTGTACACCCCAGCTGATGTGGCTCAGTGGATTGAGCACCGGTGGAGGCAACCGATCAATGTTTCTCTCCTCTTTCTCCTTCCTTCTTGTTGGGAGATGCCATCAAGAAGGTGTGACCACCAGATGTCCTGAAAGCTGACCCAGGCAATTGTAGCCTCCTCAGCCCCTCCCTTGTCCTTGGAATATTTTTCCTGCTCCAAGACGCAGTTCCAAGGGTAAAGCCTTGAGATTAGAAATGTGGTATTGAGCCTACCAGGGTGGTATACGTGACTGAATCCAGCTAGAGCCTCCATATAAAAACTTCTGAGATTTGGGGGGTAGGTGCAGAGATCTACCCATCTTGTGGCCCCCAAGATAACTTCATAAATAAATTTCTTTATTTATTAAAACTGCTACTTACCAGTTTGGAGTGTCTCTTTGTTTCTTTGTACTCTCCCTGCCTTCTCTGTAGGGACACCCAGTTTGAGATTGTACTGGAAAGCTCCTGAGGAAGTTGAGAACATCTCTATCTTTAGATTGAAGAGTTTAATTTGTTTACATTTAAAGGAATTACTCTAATTGTGGCCTTTGTGTCAATTCCTACCCACTATATAACTTTTCTGTCTCTCATTTCTTGGTGTTATTGTTTTCTTTTGGGTTAAGTTGATGTTTTTCCTCTCCACAGAAATCTTTATTATTTTTTATTTTAAATAATGTTTTAAAAGATTTTATTTGTTATTTTTAGAGAGAGGGGAAGGGAGAGAGGGAGAGAGACATCAATGTATGGTTGCCTTTTACTTGCCTTCAGCTAAGGGCCTGGTTGGACACCTGGCTTGCATCCTGGTTATGTGCCCTGGCTGGGGATTGAACCAGCGACCTTTGGGTTCATAGGCCAGTGCCTTATCTACTGTGCCACCCGTCAGGGCTTCCACAAAAATCTTTAGTGGGTTAAGTTGATGTTTTTATAGCAAAAAGTTTAAATTCCTTTCTCATTTCCTTTTATCTATATTTTATAGCTATTTTCTTTGTGGTTACCATGGGAGTTACATTTACCATCCTAAAGTTGTAATAACTAATTTGAAATTTTACCAGCTTAACTTCAGTTACTTACAGATATTCTTCACTTTGACAATTCCTTCTTCACATGTTTCAGTTGACATTACAAAATTGCATCTTTATAAGTTGCCCTGATAATCTAATATTTATTTTTATGGCATTAGTCTCTTAAATTATGTAAGAAACAAAAAAATGGAATCACAAACTATCGTTACAACAATGTTAGTTTTTGTAATTACCCAATGATTTACCTTCATTGAGATCTTAATTTCATCCTATAGCTTCAGATTACTGTCTAGTGTCCTTTCACTTCACCCTGCCAGACTTCCTTAAGCCTTTCTTGCAGGGGAAGTCTAGTGGTAATGAACGAACACCCTCAGCTTTTATTTATCTGGAAATGTCTTAATTTCTCACTTACTCTTGAAGAAATTTAGCCAGATATAAGATTCTTGTCCAACAGTTTTATTCTGGACTCCAAAATTCTGATCAGAAATCTGCTGATTTATCTTATCGAGGATCCCTTGCAGGTCATGATTCATGTCCCTCTTGCTGATTTCAAGATTCTCTTTTCGTCTTTGGCCTTTGCAAGTTTGATTATAATGTGTCTTGGTGTTGATATCTTTAAATTAATCTCCTGGAGTTTATTGATATTCTTAGATGTTAATATTTATGTCTTCCCTCAAATTGGGGAAGTTTTCAGCTATTATTTCTTCAAATATCCTTTCTGTCCCCTTCTCTCTTCCTAGAAGTGCAGTGAGTGTCGTGGCTGCTTGATGGTGTTCTACTGATTCCTGAGGTTCTGTTCACTTTTCTACAATCTGGTTCTTTCTGTTCTTCAGTCTCAACAATTCCCACCATCCTGTCTTTAGTTCACTGATTCTTTCTTCTGCCTATTGACATCCAAATTTCAATCCTTCTTGTGAATTTTTCATGTCAATTTTTGTGCTTTGCAGCCCCAGAATTTCTTTTTGGTTTCTTGTTAGGTTTTCTCACTTGGTCAATATTTCTATTTTGTTCACACATCATCTTTTTTACTTTCTCTACAGGTTCCTTTGGTTCTTTGAGCATCTTTAAGAAAGTTCTTTAATTTTTTTTCTAGCTACCTTAAACATAAATATGGGTTATAGCAAAATAACTTGGTAGCTTTCCATTCACCTGACCCAGTTAAATTACTTTGGAAATGTAGCCGAGGAAATAAATAAAACCCATGTTTATTGTAATATTAATTAGAAATTTGGAAATAACACACTTTCCTACAACAAAGGAATTTAGTAGCACCTATCCATACAATAAATATTGTCCAGCTTTTACTTTATGAAATACATTAAAAGTATACTTTTTATATAATGCAAAATAAAAAGGTCCAGATTTAAAAATTGTACAGTTGTTATAATCATGATTGCATGAACATTTAAAGATATTCTACAAAGAAATACATTAAAATACTGTTTTTATATTTGATTATTACATTATAGGTGACTTTTTAAAGTTTCACTTTTTTCTCTATTTTCCAAATACAAATTTCTCCTTAAGCATATATTATGTTTTTTATAATCAAAACAAACTTTATTAAGTAAAACATGTGTCTCTCTGTACACATCTGCAAGTAATGCAGAGATATAATTGTAGGGTTGTTTTCAAGTTAATTTGAATCCCTCCATGACAGGAAATGATAAAACGTTCAACCGGTGGTGGCTGAAGAATCTGGCTTTACTGTTATTTAGCCTGATTCTCTTCCTGTGTTAGTTTGCTTCAACATAATTTTTATCTTTTTACTCCTTATTACTTACTCCTTGTCCACTCTAAAAAATAAGTAACTGATTTTTCTTTTCTTCTCAGCAATCCCCATGGTTGTTTATGGGCCCCAACCTGTGGGATATGGAGTGCCACCAGCAGGATACAGAGCCCAGCCACCAGGATATGGAGCCCCGCCACCAGGATACGGAGCCCCGCCACCAGGATACGGAGCCCTGCCAGAGGGATATGCAGGCCCACCAGAGGGATCTGAAGCCCCACCTGTGGGATATGGAGCCTCACCAGCAGTATATGCAGCCCCACCAGTGGGATACGCAGCCCCACCAGCAGGATACGGAGCCTCACCAGCAGGATACGCTGCCCCACCAGCAGGATACGGAGCCTCACCAGCGGGATACGCAGCCCCACCAGCAGGATACGCTGCCCCACCTGCTAGATACAGAGCTGGGTCCCACAATTCTGCAGCAGCCGAGCCTGCTGGGTATGAAGCTTCTCTTCCTTCTACCTCATCTTCTCAGGCCCATTTACCACCTTTTAAGAAGTAAACCCTGAAGACTCACCAAGCAAAGTGGTACCCTAAAACTGAAGTCAGGATAAGAAGGAGGACTCAGGTATGTGTTTGAAGGCCCTTCTCAAGTGGTTGCCCCACCCTTTCTTTGGAAGGGCAATCTTAGGGGTAAAAAGAAGCTTTACTTGTATTTCTGTATTTTAGGAGCAAAGTCAACTCTTGATTAGATGGGCTAAAGAAGTAGACATGTGGGGCAAATGCCCCAATAATTTGGTTGATTTTGGGCTGCATTTTTAAAAAAGATTTTATTTATCATTTTTAGAGAGAGAGTAAGGGAGAGAGGGACAGAGGCAGAGAGGGAGAGAAACATCAATGTATGGTTGCCTTTCACCTGCCTCCAGCTACAGACCTGGCTGGACACCTGGCTTATAACCTGGTTATTATGTGCCCTGGCTGGGAATCGAACCAGCAACCTTTGGATTTTCAGTCTGGCACCTTATCCACTGTGCCACCAGCCAGGGCTACATTTTTAAAACATACCTTGAATGTAACTGTGCAAAAAATTTCTGCCTTTTTCCCCTCTCCTATCCAAAAAACATTTATTATGCTAAGTTTTATAGGCGCTAAAATATGTTGGAAGTATCAAGTTGAACACCTAGTTATTTTTCACAGCACTCTACATTAATGACAGAATGAAACATAAATTTCTAATAGAGAGAATTTCATAAATCATGGTATATTTGTACAGTGGAATATGATATCTAGAGGTCAGAAACCCTTTAGAGCAAAACCAATGAAAGAATAAAGGAGAACATAAATAATATAAATATAAACTTGATTATATTGAAATTTATGAATTCTGTATGTTAAAAATAGGCAAGGTGGCCCCATGGTACTCATCTGGTTTCAAGGCCTTTGAGTGAGCAAATAAATGGTCAAGACTATAGTTGGATGGCAGGCACTGTGCTAAGGCACTTCGTGAGATGTCTCACTTAATCTGGCAATCCAGTGAAGTGGGCACTGTTAATAACTTTTACAGCTAAGTATACTGAAGCTAGGAGACATTAGGAAGCCCACAGATTCCCAGCTGTTGAGTGGTGGAGGCAGAACTGGAACCCAGGTTGGCCCCAGAGCCTGGGACCCTAACCTCTGACTGAGGACCCTACTCCTTTGCATTTTTTTTTAATCTCACAGGAGCCAAACAGTAGGAGGAGTTTCCTGTGCATGTAGTGGCCTGATCTTCTCCGCACGTTGGTGAGCGCTGAGTCCCTTTTCCTTCTGCAGGCTTGATCCCTGGTGGTGAGAGGGGCTTGGAAATGAAGAGTCAGAGGTGGGGTAGTAGGTCAAAGGAGGGCTCAGATTTCTCATGAGATCAGAAGATTGGTTCCAGGTCTTCTGCTGCTGTGTAACTGAAGTGTAGGGGTTGCCAGCCATTGTTGAGCCCAGCCCAGCTGGCACAGGAAAGAGAGAATCTTTGAGTTCTTCATGGCCTCATAGCCTCATCCCCTCATACAGCCCCAGACCTGAAGGCTCCACGGCATTAGTTGTCTTAGTGATGCCCCCTGAGTAAAGGGTGGTTGTAAAGGATGGAGGGTGAAGACTTAGAGAGAGGTAGTAATTATGTGAATTGGCCAGCCCAGTTACTAACTATTGGTTTGTGCTGAGCACCCTGCTGGGCATTTTACATGAAAAATTTAACAAGGAGAGTGCTTGGATTCTAATCTCATAGATGAATGAACTGGCTGAGACGGGAGCAAATTGCCTGTGGCACACAGCTGGCTAGTAAACGACAGGGCAGGATCTGAACATAAGTCCCCTTTTCGTTCACACACTCATTTATTGAGTGTCTTTTATGTGCTGTTTCTGTGCAGTAGGGAGATTGTTGACCAAAACAGATAAAAATTCCTGCTGTTATGGAGCTTACGTTCTAGTAATAGTAACATATAATCAATACACATTATGACTAGGCATATCACATTCTAACTGCAGAAAAAGCAGGTAGAGGTGTTGATGAAAACTATTAAGAAGTAGGGAAATTAGGAGTGCTTGGCAGAGGGAGCAGTTTGCGAAAGAGCTTTCTTAAGAAGCTCTGAGCAAAGGTTTGAAGGAAAAAGGAGGAGAGGGAGCAGACCTGGGAGAGTTCCAGGCGGAGGGAACAGAGAGTGTAAAATTCCAAGGTGCCTTCCTTTACACCCAGTACCTCAAAATCCAGATGAACATGAGAAGACACCTGTTCTCAAGGGAGGAAGAACTTGAAAACAGATTGCAAGACAACCAGAGTGAGGACAATGTGAACCAGTTCGCATAAAACAGCTCGGGGATGGAGACTTAAGTTCTGGGTCCTCATTAGAGAACAGGCCTCCTTCCTACCTACATCCTGAGGTTCAAAAGGAGTTACAGTAACTGAAGAGGCTGGGGTCACCCTGGTTTTATACCCTCGATTAAAGTTCACTCACTTTGCACACCTCTGCTGTGGTCTTGGTCTCTGTTTCTGAGGGCAGCTGCGACATGCATGGCGTGTGCTGGTCCCTTGGGACCCCCAGTAGGGTAGCTTGCATGTGCCCAGGCTCTCAGCTGCCTGGCTGGGCTCTGCACTTGTTCTGCTTTCAATTGTTCGTTATCTGACTCCAAGAGAGAGAGGTTCTCTCAGTGCTGAAGCCTTATGCTGAAGTGCCCCTTGATGGAGCACTTGCTTGAGTTGGGGAAGCCTGTTCTCCAACTTTCCATGAAAAGGAGGGCTTGAATAAATCAATTGAGAGCTTATGAGCTGACCACTTGTTTGTTGTGCTACTCAATATTGTGCTTTGGGCTTCCTAAGAATCAGTTCAGGTCAAGTACTTACCAAGGCTGCTCTGCGCCAACCCTGTGTTCTAAGGAATCTTGATCTCAAATAGTACACAGATTACTCCAGAGACAACTGGTTTCATTACGTTTTGCAAGTGTCCACCCTGTGCTGGACCCACCTACTCCCAAAATATAGGATGAGCACAGATAGGTACTTCACCCTTTGTGTGTCCTGCTGGGGAGATTGGCCCCCATCTTGTTGTTGGCTTGCTCCGATGGTCTTACTTTTCCTGGCCCCCAGCCTTCCGTCTGGGCCTTGGAATACTGCATTTTGGGAACTGTTTTGGAAATATTTATGCTTAAGCTTGGTCATTTCCCTTGGACCCAATTCTGGCATTAGACCTCTGGCTTTGACCTGATGACCAATAAGAGGGACACTCCTAGTTTCTGGTGGAAGTGCACTGATAGAAGTCTGCACAGGGTTTGGAGGATGGGTTCTGACCATTTAGGGAAATCCTGCTGGCCTCGCAGAGAAGGGGGTGCCTGCATGGCCTTGATGCCCCCCAGGAATGCCTTTGGTCTGAACATGTGAAGGTTTTCCACTCTGGTGTGTAAGGGGGCTGGAAGCCAATACTCCCATCCTCACAAGAAAATAGTTGAGTAAAATAAAATCAGTTACTCTTAGGTCCATTAGAAATTATAGGGCAGGGGGAATGGGTGGGTGGGGAAGAGGACAGAGGGGAGCAAAAAGGGGATGGATGTAATACAACAACAAAAAAATTAAAAAGAAATTATAGGGCAAACTGCTGCCTGCAAATTTGGAGAAGTAGATGGATACAGAGAATCATGACTCACCAAAAGCAAAAGCTCAGGAAAGAAACCTGTCAATGCCCCTGTAAGGGTAGGAAAACTTAAACTGTAATTGATGAATTGGGGGAGGCTTTGTGTAGACAAACTTGAGAGTTAAAATTTCAGGGGGTCCCAGTCTTAGGGAGGAGTCCAACCTTTGTGTGGGGTTTACACCCAAGAGCCACACCAGGTCCCCACAGCAAAGGGGAAGAAAAATCCCCCTGTGCTTCTGGCAGAGGGAATGGATTAGTAGCTGCTTTGAAAATACATCCAAAGCATTGTGTTCCCCTTAGCATGGCCCGCCCTTAAGAGAAACTATTGAATAGGAGCCTAACTGACCTGGGAAAGGGAGATACCTAACTTCAGCCTACTGCATGCAGCCTTTCATCTTGGTAAAGGGAAATATCCAAGTCCAGAGCCCTTTAACCTTCCTGCCTCAACTAAGGGGTGTGTGGAGTGGGTAGGGGCCCCACAACTGGAAACACTAATTCACTCCCAGGGGCAGAGGCTTGCTAAAAGACTGATGCCTATTCTTCGGACTGTAGGCTGCTTGCTTCCCCAACCCCTTATGCCAAGTCAATCAGGCTCCTGCATAATAATGGGGGATTACAACGGAAAGAATTGCACATCTCAAACTGTATTTGTGGAGTCTCTAGGGAAACCCAAAGACAGCAGAGGAGGCAAATCAAGGATGCCAGAAGAAATTTTAGCCTCTAACACCTATACCTATAGCAAACAGTAAACAAGCCTAACTCCAAGCCAGATTAACAAACATAAAGCCTCACACTAAAGGTGTATTAACCTCAGATCCTTCTACATAGTATGTCATATCTGGCATCCAGCGTAATGCTACAAGGCATACTAACAGACAACACAGCTTGAACAGAGAAAATATCAGAACCAGGTTCAGATATGGCAAAGATGTTGGAATTTACCAGACTGGGAATTTAAAACAACTGTTTAAAATACAAAGGGATCTAGTGGGAAAAGTGGACAACATGCAAGAATAGATGGGTAATGTAAGCAGAGAGGAACCTCTCAAGAAACAGTAAAAAGGAAATGCTAGAAAAACCCCACAGAAATGAAAAATGCATTTAATGCAGTTATCAGTAGACTGGACATGGCCAAGCTTGAGTCTATGTTGGTAATAATCTCCAAAACTGAAATGCAAACAGAAAAAGGAAAAATATGGAACAGAATATCCAAGAATTGTGGGGCAGTTACAAATGTGTAGCTTACATACACAGAGCATACACAATGCAATTACCAGAGAAGAAAAAAGATAGAAAGGAATAAATATTTGAAGTATTAATGACAGATACCAAACTACAGATCTAGTCATCTCAGGATAAATACTAAAACATCTGCAGCTGGGCATATCATGTTGAAACTGCAGAAGCATCAAGGACAAAGAAGATCTTGAAAGAAGCCAAAGTGGGGAAATCTTACCTATAGAAGAATAAGGTTAAGTTACATCAGAAATCTTTTTAGAAACCATGCCGGTAAGAAAAGAATGGAGTTAAATATTTACATCATTTTTTAAAATGTAGAATTCTGTATCCAGTGAAATCATCCTTCAAAAATGAATAAGTACCTTTATCAGGCAAACAAATATTGAGGAAATTTGTCACCAACAGAGCTGCCTTGCAAGAATTGTTAAAAGAAGTTCAGGGAGAAAGAAAATGATATATAGCATAAAGTTGATTTCCATAAAGAAAGGAGGAGTGTTGGAGGAGGAATAAAGGTAAAATAAAATCTTTTATAATTGTTTTTTAAAAACATTTTATTATTTTTAGAGAGGGGAAGGGAGGGAGGCAGAGAGGGAGAGAGACATCAATGTATGGTTGCCTTTTTCACCTGCCTTCACCTACGGACGTGGCTGGAGACGTGGCTTGCAACCTCATCATGTGCCCTGGCTGGGAATCGAACTAGCGACCTTTGGGTGTCGCTAGCACCTTATCCACTGGGCCACCAGCCAGGGCTCTTTGCCTGGTTTTAGTAAAGTTTTTAAAAAACATTTGATTTTAGAGAGAGAGGAAGGGAGGAAGGGAGGATGAGAAAGATCAGTTAGTTGCTTTCTGCAAGCACCCCACACAGGGGATGGAGTATGGAGCCTGAAACTCAGTCATGTGCTCTGACCAGTAATTGAACTTTGTGGGAAGATGCCCAGCAAACTTGATTACGACGGTCAGGGCTCTTTGGTCATTTTTAATTGGGCTATTTCTTTTTATTACTGACTTCTAAGAGTTCTGTATATTTTTTAAATAGAAGTCCCTTATCAAAAATATGAATTGCTGAAATTTTCTCCCATTGTGTGGGTTGTCTTACACTCTTTTTAATATAGGCAAATTACAGCTATACATTTCTCTTTGATCACTACTTTCACTCCTAGGTATTGGTTGTGTGTTATTTTTGGTATGTTGTGTATTTATTTGCATTGATTTCAGTGTATTTTTCTCTTGTATATGATGTGAGGAGTTGCTTCTGTCTTGCTGCTTTCAAAAATTCTCCCTTTGTGTCTAGGTATGGATCTTGTTGAGTTTATCCTACTAGGAGCTCATTGACCTTTTGGATGAATAGATTAATATTTGTCATCAAATATGGGAAGATATGAGCTATTATTTTTCAAATATTCTTCTGCCCTTCTTTATATGTATGTTGGTATGTTGCATCATCCACAAGCTTCTGAGTCTCTGTTTATTTTTCTTCCTTATTCTTTCTATTCCTCAGGTGGGTTAATTCCAATGGACCCATTTTCAAGTTCACTGACTTCCAGCAGGGAAGACAGGTGCCTTGTCTCAGCTAAAGGAAGAGGGCGTAGGGTTAGGAACCTAAGGAAGGCAGTCAAGAGCAAAAAGGGGGATGGATGTAATACAACAACAATAAAATCAAAAAAAAAAAAAGAACATGCTCTTTTACTTTAAAACACTTTCTCTAAGAGGAGGAACAGGAAGTAAGACACAAAGAGATCCTAGACTTTTCTTGGACACACCTAGGGGACTTGAATCACCTATGTGGCCAATTAGGATGCGAGAAACTAAGGGAGGCACCAGGGGGCACTGCAGGGCAGAGGACAAGCTGCAGGGACCCTGTGGGAGAAAGGCAGAGCTGAATCCCACTCATCCGCCCCCAACCCCTGAGAACCACTGAAGGAAGCTGTGTCAGAAAAGGCTGGATGAGCTGAAAGGTGCCAACAATACAAAGTTCCTTCACAGATCAGGACCTTGCATGGGCAGGAGAGGGGCAGGTGGGAGTGGTGGTCGTGGCCAGGAGAACCTGGAATGTCTGAACAGGGTCGGGGAGGAATGCACAAAACAAAGAGGGCCCGGGACATCGGTACTCTGCCTCACTGTGTTGGCACCCCTCCACCCCTGTGTTGGGCACAGCAGGGATGTCTCCATGGTGAGAGGCAAGGCTGGACTGTCTAGAGGTAAAATCTATAGGTCACTTTGGAAAATCAGAGGCCAAAGACATCATATATCTTCCACATGAGGTGAGATTTTAAACCAGCTCTCCCTCTGTAAACTGCCACCCAGAGTCCCGAACTGAAGGTGCCCATGGCCCTAGGTCCATTTGGGGCTCCAGATCATTTAACAAAAGAACAGCTTTATTGGTGACCCAAGGGAGCCAAGGTCACTCCCATGCATTGTCAGCCTATAAGGTCTCCTCCAGGCAGAAAGGCTAACCTCGATTCATGGAAGTTCCTGACAAAAGGCCAGATCTCTACTTCTAATTATAAGAAAAATTCCAAATCTTGATTTCAGAGTCGATAAAAGGTCAGAGGCCGGAGTCTTGATGGGTACAGTGCCCCTGCCTGTGGGGCTCAGGAGGCTGGCTGAGCTTCCTGTGGGGCCATGCAGATGAGCTAAGAAGACAGGAAGGCCACAGGAAAGCGTCCAACACAAGTTTCCAGGAGGGTTTGCACTTGGGTAGCTCGTGGAACCTGGCCCTGAGATTGCACTGTGGGTCTGATGAGGTCACTGGCCGAGCAGGCCTGTATGGCAGAGGGGCAGCCGCTGACTGGCGCTCGGCACGCTGAGGCTCTGTGGCCTGGGCTCCCTGTGCTGCTGCAGCCTGGCACATGTCTCAGCTCCTCACAGCTGGGGCATCCTCAGCTTCCTCACAGGATACAGGTACCACATCACCACCCCTGAAGGGTTGATGATCACTGTGAACTTGGTCTCAGCATGGAGGCCACTGATGACACCACCGGTATAGACATTCTGGGCCTGCAACAGGGAGGGACATAACCAATGCCACCATAAGAACGGCCATGCAGAGACCCCTCAAAGGATGTAGAAGCCTGAACTTTGGCCTCTCTGTGCTGGGCCTCCAGTGAGCACTACAGAAGTGGAAGTCCTGAATCTCCCGTCACTTCTCCACTCACACAGCCAATAGATGCCCAAAGATAGGCAGCAGGGAAAGCCCTGGTCCCCAGAGACCCTGAGGAATGTGGCAGCCAGGGCTGACAGTGAGGGGGGAGCATGGCCTCGGTGGGTAAAGGGACTCATTTATACACAGGAGTTCTGCTTGTGTAGCTAGAAGATACTGGTGCAGAGGACATCACCAGCCATGGCCCCATGGGGCAGCCCTGTAGCCGCCCTGTAGGCCTTGCCACAGAACCCAAGGCCCATGGCTCAGGGGCGGCCATGTGTGAGGGAGGACCACCCCCAGCAATGCCCCCCGCCCAAGGAAACAGAAGGCACTCGCTACCTGCAGAGCACTCACCTCATACAAGCTGGAGCTGCTGAAGCTGAGCTGGGCCAGGGAGGAGTGGAAGCGGTAAGGCATGTCCGTCCTGCGGCTGAAGAAGACTAAGGCGTAGGCATCGCTGGCCAGGGGCCGCACAAACACTTCAATGAGGGATTTGGTCTGCACACAAAAGATAGATGGCCGCTGGCTGGGGTGCCTGCTCAGGTAGGCCCTGGGGTCCCCTTCTCGGCCCTCACCTCCCAGCGCACAGTCCCATATCATGCAAAAGCTTGGGGAGGATACCACCGCCCTCCAGCACCCCAACTTTCCTTACTCTACTTTCCTTCCTTCCCTGACTCAGCAGACCAGCACTTACTCTGTGCCAGGCCCCACGCCAGGACACAGAGACTCCTGCATGAGGTCCTGCTTCAGGGAGCTCTTGGCATGACTGGGGATGGGGGGACAGGTATGGACAGTTGCTGCACTGGAGTGGAGGGCACTGGCCAGTGCGAGTGAGGCGCTCTGTCCTGAGCAGCCAGGAGCATGAACCCTGATCCTCCAGAGGTCCCTGGCTGGCAGGGGTTAGTTACCTCTGGGCCTCACCAGTTCTACAGGTGCGTTGCATAGGTGTGTAGACTTTTTTTGTACTAGAGAGGGAAGGATTTGTGTAAAGAGCACAAGTTTTGGGTGACACTTGGAATCAAGAAATACTGTACCATTTACCAATTGTGGGGCCTTGAGCTAGTTACTTAGACTCTTCAAGTCTCAGTTTCCTCATTTGTAAAATGAGGAAGGAAAATCTACTTTATGAGAAAATACATCTAGAATGCCTAGCAAACAGTAGGTGATCAGTCAACAGTAGATGCCAGTACAAGTAAGTCATATTCTTTAGCTCAGACCACTCCTACACGCAGCAGGGAAGCCCCAGTTCCCCACCGATGGCACAGTCCTCGGCCAGACATCTCATACTTCCAAACCGAGATGCCTCACTAATCCCTGTGCACTGGTGTGGTGACATCTCCCTGCCCCGCCTCCCATGACTGGTCCTGCTCTGGCCCTGCTCTCACCCAGGCAAATAGGGACACATGGAGTAGCATCTAGTAGAGTCTTCAACTGAATGCCGCTTTGTTTTCAGGGGAGCCTAGTCCCTCAGCCTCCATTGCCTTCCCCCACACCCCAATACCTTGAGAATTCTGCGTCCCTGGATGCCCAAAGGATCCTGGTTGATTTTGATCATGAGTGGATTCTGCAGAATGTCCATGTTCTGGGCAGAGATAGTACGCAGGTCTGTGGACATGAAGAGGGGGGCTGCCAGCACCGTCCACAGGGCCATCTGGGCCCGAGCTTGCTCGAAGCTGAGGCCAAAGTTCCCAATGAGCAGCTAGGGGCAGAGGAGAGGAGCAGTCAGCCCTTCCCTCAATAGGGAGGAGGTCACGGGGACCCACCAAGCTTGCAGCTGAGGAGGGAGATGGGAAGGACAGCCATGTGTGGGTGCCTGGTCTGGCAAACACCATTCCCCAGCAGTGTGGCCTCAGGATGAAAGGAGTCACTTTCCATCTGAGCCTCAGCTCTTATTTCACCAAAACTGGGGGTGCTGGTCAGGTCACAGGTTGCTCAGGTGCAATCCAGCTGCCAAAGGCATTCGTAAGCAGAAACCCCCAAGTCAAGAAACTCACTCAGGGAGGCAGTGGTAGGAAGCCAGCACCAGAGCTGGACAGAGACCTCGCTTCTGCCAGGAGCCACCTGCCCGCCCTCCCCACAGCTGACTGGCCCAGGGCAACCAATCCAGATGGGACAGAAATGATTATTGCTCACAGCATTGCTACCTACTTAGTGACATCAGCTTAACGAAGTGCTGTGTATGTGCCAAACTGTGCCAAGCATTTTAAACTCAACCCTGCAGAAGGTAGCTACTAGTATGATTCCCATTTGACAAAACTGAGGAACAGGAAAAAATTAAGTCACTTTCCCAAGGTACATGGCCGAGCTGGAGCTAGAATCCTAACGCAGGTTGATTTATTTCTCCAGGTGCCTCACCATCTGGCCAAGCATTTCTATTATAATAATCACCACTGGTAGTAAATGCTTGACTAAATGAAGAGACAGCAATAAAACTATAGACAAATTGCAAAAATATTTAGCCAGCAGGACCATGAGTGAGGTGGGTTTGAGGGGCCGGTTCTGCTCTTGGGAGTTCTGCAGGAGCGTCACCGTGTATGGGGCAGTCTGAGTGAGGACAGGCTAGGGAGGGAATGGCAAGAAAGTGTGGAATGTTCATATTTTTCTCCCTGCAGAGGAATAATGACTCACACGAGTCACTCTAGACCAAGCTCTCAAGTTGTAAACATCGAAATTGCCTGGAACGATTGTCAACAAGGGGCATTCCCTGGGACCTCCCCCAACATTCTGATCTAAAATGTGAGGGCAGGGCCCTGGGAACAGAATTGTAAATAAGTTCCAAGGCGAGTCTAAGGTCCAAGGACACAGCTCAGAGACACTGATCTAGAACCTGGCAATGAGTGACCAGTTAGAGGGCACAGGGCAGTGGGGAGCAGGTCCTCAAGGATGGTAGGCCTTGGGATATCGCCCTCCATGTTGGTACCATGTCTGGGTCATTCCAATGCCCAGGGCCTGCCACTGGCTGCAGTATGTCCTGATGGTCCACAAACCAGTCCAGGACGGAAAGCACGCTACTCCAGGAGTCTTGGATGTCGTCATAGTTGCGCCAGAGGTTGCAGGTGTCTGCCAGCAGACTGTAGTTCACCTGGATGTCAGAGAAGGCAGAGTCCAGCACCAGAGTCCCATCCTGCTGCCCAGAGTCCTGTGCAGGGGCTGGCGAGGCTCAGCAGGAAACACAGAGGGTGAAGAAGGGGAAAGAACAGCCCACAGCTTGTTCAGGATAAGGCAGGCCTTGGGGAGAGTGGTCCTGTGGTGGGGCTGCCCAAGCCTCCACTCCATGCTGCTGGTGCTGGAAGCCTGTCCTACTCTCCTATGCCAGCCGGGGTCAAGCCGGCTACCGACCCAAGCTGGTGTACCAACATCCCTGCTGCATAGCCATCCTGTGTTCTCGCAGTGAGAGCCCCACCCGCTGCCAGCATTCTCCCCCAGGTCTGCAGTCGGATCCCCTCCTTTCTAGTGTCCTAGGTGCAGAGGGCCCCTGGTGAGGTGCCCATGAGTTCCTTTAGAAGCTCGGCCCCACTTGCCTATCCTCATCAACCTTCTGGGTCTCCTGGCCTGCTCAGTACAACCCAGATTCCGACCACTTGCTGGCTGCCGTGGGTCTGCACATCACATGGGGTCCCCATGCCTTCAGCCCACCTACCCAGTGCCTCCTCTTCTCTAAGACCCCTGGCTGGCTGAGGCACCCTCTGGGATACTCAGGACCCTTTCTCTAGACCTACAAATCAGCAAAGTGGGCACAGGAGGTGAGGGGCCAGGTGTGAAGAACATGGCCAGGCGGGCACATAGACTAGCTTACCTTGGGGGGGAGGCCCCCTTCGTAGGCTGGCCAACTGCAGGAGAAGGCGATGGGGCGGCCTGTGGCATTCAGGGCTGCAGCCATCATGGGGTACCCTGAAGAAGTATAACCCCATATTTCAGGACTGAGATGAAGGAGGTAGTCTGGGGCCCCAGCTCAAACCTTCTCCCACCAAATGTGAGGAAACTGAGGCTCAACAGAGGTGCTTCCCTCTGTACTCAAAGCCACAAACACTTCCTAGGTGAGGCATGGTGCTAACCTACCTTTTGGGAACCTAGGAGCCAAGATGCCCCAGCCCCTGGTGAGGGGAACCAGGAAACTCTACTTTCCAGGGGCCATACAGACAGATAATCTCAGCCACGTGGGCACCAGTGAGCCTTCCCTGGCAATCCCTTTCTGTCTACCTGGTGGCCCCCAGCCGGCCGTGGGACTCGCCTTTGGCCCGCTCCTCAGGAGTAGAGAAGCAGCCATCCAGCTTCAGCATGTCCACCTTCCACTTGGCGAAGGTTTGAGCATCCTGGACCACCTTGTCTAGCGTGGTGCCCGGGTAACCCATGCAGGTGAATTTGCCCATGTCCTCATAGATGCCCAGCTGCAGGCCCAGGGAGTGAGCCTGTGGGGAGAGCCGAGGACAGGGGTTTAGGCCTCTGCCTCACAGGCACATCCCTCCAGTCCCTGTTAAAACCTTCAACAGTGCCCCAACGCCCAAAGAAAAGGGTCTCCGCTTCCTGCCTGGCCTCTGCCAACTATGGTCCCCTCCATCCCACACACGCACCTCCCTTGGGCTGCTTCTTGCCGCTAGGCCTTTGCCTCTGCCATTCCCCTGCCTTAAATGCCATCTCTCTGGTATCAACTCGAGAATTACCTCCTCTTCTGGAGAACCTGAAATCCCAGGCTGGACCAGATGCCCTTTGGCTTTCACTCACCACTGTGAACCAAAACTAACTATGTATATTCCCCCCTCAGACTGAGTTGAGTTCTCAAGCAGGGATTGTGGAAATGGAGCCCTAAGCAGGGTAGGGGAAAAGGGTGATCTGGCCACGGGGGGCGGAGCTCACATAGTCAGCCAGGAAGGCAATGCCTTTGGGGAAACGCTTGGGATCAGGCACCAGGTTGCCTTTGGCGTCTCGCCCACCAATCCAGCAGTCGTCGATGTTAAGGTATGTGTAGCCCAGGTCCCGCCATCCATCCTGTGCCAGCCGGTCAGCCATCTCCATGAAAAGCTGCTCACTGGTGAGAGGGGCAGGGGATGGAGCAGCTTAGTGGCCTAACATGCCGCTTACCCTCCACACCTTCCTCAGAGCTTCCCCTGGCCTGGCTGTCAGCTGAAGACTAAGCCAGGTAACAACTGTAAATGACAACAGGGTTTGTGTTACTAGCTCTAAAGAGTGTGAAGTTGAAAGGAATGGCCTGGCCACCAGACCAAGGGGCAGGACTGGGACAGAGGAAGCACTGTGAGGTCTCTGGCTTACCATGATCTCCTTTTGATCGCCTCAGGGAGTGGGTTCACTACAAGATCCCTGCTCCACAGCCTGAAAGGCCCCACAGAGGCCCCAAGCAGGTCAGATGTCCCAAAAGTCACCTATGGCTACAGTCCCTCTGGGATGGGGTGGGGGTTGTTCTGTCCCTGTCCTCTTCTATCCCTGCCCCTCTCCTCCCTGCCCCCACTCTGCAGGGCCCTGGGCAAAGCCTGTCAGGTGGTGTAGACTTTACACACCTGATGCAGTTCTTTGGGTCCTCATCACAGTCAACGTTGCAACGGAAGCGTTCCCAGGCCAGCCAGCCCATGGGTGGCTTCCGGAGAAGCCCGTTCTCCAGTACTAGCACCTGGTCCACCAGGGCCAGCAAGAGCACTGTAGAGGGTTGAGGCATGACTATGAGTGACTCCCATACCCCAGCCCCTCCACATGCTGCTCAGGCCTGCAGAGGCTCCCAGCCTGCACAAGAGAGGAACAACTCCTGGGCTCGAGGCGGAATTGGTTCTTCCTGCAAACGCTGGCTCCTACATGCAGTAGTGAGTGGGTTGATGGTGCCTGGGCAGTGTGTTTGAGGCCTGGGTCCTCACTTGCTGCTGCTGCTGCCACAGCAGTGCTAGAATTAGCAAAAACTAACAGCTGAGGTCACATCCCTTCTATACCCAGACCAGCTCCATCACAGAACCTGACAGTATACTGTAGCCAGACTCCGGGTCTCCAGCATCTCATCCAGGATGTCGACTCTCCATCACAGATGTCCAAGTGGCCTCAGAAGGACAAAAGAGCTCAACCAGGCAGAACCCACATCCAGCCAGCTCACCTGGGTGAGCCCTTTCCCTCTTGGGCCTCAGTTTCCTTATCTTTAAGATGGAGTTAAGTACTGACTTTACAGGGCTGTTCTCAGCACAGGTGGATATCACATAAGATGGGGCCTCTACACTATGGGGGATAGGGGATGAGAAAGAAAGAGACCTCTTTAGAGGGGAACTGGTTCCTACGTGGTGAGCATTTCCTTCTCTTTTCCCTGCCCAGCTCCAAGAATAAGAGGAACCTGTCTCCCCACATGTCCACATCAGGGGAGGAGGCCCAGGTACCAGCCCAGGTAGCCCCTACCCCCAATTGGTCACCCACTTTCCCAAGGCCACACCCTCCCATGTAGGTTACCTGTCTTCCACAGCATTGCTCTGGACTCAGCGTCTCGGGACCTGACCAGATCTGCGTTTACCAGCTTTATATGTTGGGTTCGGAAGCTACGGAACGTTAGAAAAGCACTGGAGCCACTGCTGCTTGCTTGCCACCTTCAACCCTGGGCGCAGGTCCCCAAGCCGCCCTCAAGACCCCCACTCCCTCCCCAGCCATCACTTCCCTTCTTCCTTCAAAAATACCAAATTAGATTTCTTGGACGTCAGACCTTGCCCCCTTTGTAGTGCTGGGCGCCCCGAGAGTCAAGGGCGGCTCTCCTCCCGGCCGGGGCCACAGAGAGGCAGCACTGGCTCCAGGACGCCCAGGAGGAGGAGAGGCTCCAGGCCACAACCAGGCTCCGGACTCCTACCGGGTCTCAGCTCCGGCCTCTGGCCACCAAATGCAGCAGGGGAAGCGCGGGGGTCCCCACCCCGACTCCAGAGTGCCCCTCCCGCGGCACTCACCTGCCTACTCCCTCCGGCCCGCCGCTGCTTCTTCCTCGGGACCCGAGAACAGTCCCAAGTCACCGCCTTCTACCACCGCGTTCTAGAGGGGCGGGGCCTGACGGCGATCAACCTTTCTGATTAGAGCCTATCAGAATCCCCCTAGTAACGTCGTGCCCCGCCCTCCATGAGCTCCACGCCCTCCGAACCGTTCAAAGCCCCGCCCCCTTCGGGTTTCCTTGGCGCCCGGGGCCCAGAAAGCCATTGTGCTGCCGGCTTTAGCCTCCAGAGGCTAGACCTTTGTCCTCTGCGGGTCCCTGTGGGCAAGGGTAGTGCCTGGCGCTTTGTAGGCGTGCAGTAACTAGCTGTGCCTTGAATACCTGCTAAGGACTTTATTAAGAGGAAAGGAGAGTACGTCTGCCCTGAAACGTGGCAGTGTGTACAGGCGCGGGAGGAGAAGGGGTGGGGGAAAGCAAACCAGGCGCAGCTCTTGCCAAGCCAGGAGGCTCTCCTTTCCTACCGACACCCGTTTTGTTATCCCAGGCACTCTGCATATTTCTTCCCAATTTCGTTCATCAAAAATGTATTGACCAACTACTAGGGCCAAACACTTCATTCTGGCACTTTCACTGGGATGGGCATGGGCATCTCAAACATAACGAGCCCTAAAACAAACACCTGCCACCTTCCATATTTCAGGTAGTGGCAACTGTCTCTCTAGTGCTCAGTCAAAATCTTGGATTCCCTCCTTGCCTCCGGTTTCCCTCACGATCAGTTTCTCCACAAACCCTGCGCTCTGTACCTTCAGAACGCATTCTGAGTCTGAACACCTCACTACTGTCCCCAGCCCTTATCATGTAGCCTAGAGTAGTGCAGCAGCTTACATTTCATCCACATTTATTCTCTCCACTGCAGTTTGACCAGGCCTTTAAAAATAACTCACTCAAGACCCACCCACACGTTCTGACCTCATCTCCTGCTGCTCCTCCACCCCACCCCACCCCACCCCACCGCTGCCCCACTACTCTGGCCTTGCAGTTCCTCAAACACAACAGGCCTCAAAGCCACTGCACTAGCTGCTCCTCTGCCTCAATGCTCTTCCTCCAGGTATTAGCAGGACTGTATTCAAGTATTTTATCAGATGTCACCCTCTCAGCCAAGCCTACCCTGATGATCCTATTTAAAGTTCATCCTCCTTCCTTACTCCCACAGTTCCCAGTCTCCCTTACCCTGCTCTATGTTTCCCACATATGTGTTACCTTCTTCTTACACAAGTATTGTGGCTTATATTATTAATTAAATAAAATTTAGTGAGGGAGACAGACAATTCACAGGAAATCAAGGCACATGCTTGAGTTGCAGGCCAGGTCCCTTCCCCTCTAAATAAACCAAAAGGCTGATTTCAGCTGCTAGCGCCAAAGTAAAAGTCCCTTTTTGCTAGACCCCTGTTGCTAGAGGATCAAGAGGCAGTGCGGAGGACTGAGCTGCTCTGAGGATTATCAGTTCTCAGACCACTGCAAGGTTAAATACCACAGCCCACCTTGGCCACCGGTAGGAGCAAATGTCTGGAGGGTCTGTGGACAGTTTTGAAGTTAAGAGTCGCCTTGCCCAAGCTGAAATTCTCGAATAGTCCTCACACTCTCAGTGTATATAGTAAATGTCCTTTTGTCATAGTCAGCTCAGTTGGTGACTACTTATCAACGACAACAGAGGTAGAATGGTGACATTCTGGCACAACTGACTTCATACATCAAAGCAACCTTTTTTTGGGGGGGGGGGGGTCATAACCAAGTGGATTAAAACAACTTCACTTAAATCATAAGCAAGTGGGTTTGAAATCGTAACACACAATACAGGCCTACCCCTTGCAGGGACCAGGCAGAGTCTGGGGGTGGTAGAAATGGATAAGCCAGAAGCAAAGCTCTGGTGACTCCAGGGGCCCAGATGAGTGGCCAGGAAGCTCGGCCGGGCCTTGCAGGCTGGGTAGGAGCCGGCCCAGAGGAGGCGCCGGGGCGAGGCCTCCCAGGCTCGGCTCTGCGGAGAGGTGGGCGGGGCAGGGAGAGGGGGACCGGAGTGGGCAGAAGACTCAGAGGCCGAGCGGGGCGGGGGTTGGGGTGGAAGTTGTTGGGTGGATGAGTTTGAGGAGAGCGGACTGCCTGCGGTGCGGCCCTGGGTTCGAGGCCTCCCGCCACTGACCAGCTCTGTGGTTCAGGCAGGTCCTGGCCTCTTGGGCTTCAGTTTCCTTCCCGCGAAGATCGAAGGGCATCTTCGGGGATCCAGGTCTGGTGAGTCCTAGATGGGGAACGTGGGGGCTGCAACTCGACTGCAGGAGGGGTCTCCCGACTCCCGCGGCCGAGTTCGTTGCCCAGCGGAAGCTCGGGGTCTGGAGAAGGAATCGCCCCGGGGAGCTGCAGCAGCCCCGCTCCGCGGGCCACCCTCCTGGGCTTCTGTGCGCTGGGCAGAGCGGAGAAGGGAGAGAGGGCCGGACAGGCTCCGGGAGGAGACGGCCCCCGGGAAGGCGTGGCCCGCGGGGACGTGGCGGGCTTGTTCCTTTTCGCCGACCAGGAAACAGGGTAGGGGCGCCCTGGCTTGAAGGCGTGCGCTGGGGAAGCCCCAGTGAAATGACCCCTGTTTCAGGTCACACCGTGGTGGCCGTCCGCCGGTCGGTCCCCAGCCTGCGGCTTCTCCAACAAAATAATCCAGAAAAACGCGGTGCACCAGTCTCCTGCTCTCCTGGCTTCTCAATCTTGGGAGGGTTTTAAGGGGAAGCAGCATCCTTAGGCACGTGGCGCGGGGGGCGGGGGGGGGGGCGATCTGTGGCCTCTGGGCACTCTCCCTGCGCCCCGGTTCGGAGCCCAGGACTGAGGTGTGGCCACTCCTCCAGCAAACTTCTGGGATCTCCTACTTCTCCACCGACTGCCTTTCTAGAACGGCCCTTCCCCTATCCCAGGACCCTGCTCATTTCTCTCATAGCTCTTGTCATGACCAGTCCTTACTTTATTTAGTATTCAATTAATTTTTAATTCATTCATTATTATTTATTTTTGTGCGTTTGTTTACAGAGTGTCTCCCCCACTGAAATGTAGGCTTCAGGAAGGAGAGTCTTTGTTCTGTCCTCTGTTGTATTCCAGCTACTATAACAAATACTTCCTGAGGGCCTGCCCAGCCCTGCAGGGGTTGAATATTGAGACTACAGGGAGAGACAAGCCAAGTCCCTGTCTAGACATTCTGGGGAGATCTTTGTGGAATGAAGAAAATCAAAACCACGGGACTGTGGTTGGTTCATCTTGGATCAGACCACCTTGGTGATCAGGAGCAACTTAGATCATGTGAACAGGGCAGGCCTCTCAGATGAGGTGGTTTACATTCAAGCCCACAAATAAACTGACTTGTGTGCTAGAAGGGAAAACCAGGAAGCTATAAGGGCACTTAACTCTGACCTAGCCTCAATGGGCAAGGATCTGAGGTCTGAATAGTGAAAGTCAAGACAATAGGACCCAGCCCCCCTTAAATTACTCCTAGGAGCCTGGCCTGGGCAGGTGATTTGGTGGGGGGTTATCAGAGGCTGGGTAAGGCTTCCTGGAGGAGGTGGTGATTTCATTGGGTCCCATAGTGAAGAGGTCTCACCATTCAGGATAGTTTGACTGGGTGTGAGAATTGTTTTGCAGGCACACTGGAAATCACATGGTCCAGTGATTGAGCCTTGTGGCCAGACAAGAGAGGTCCCTGCCCCATCTTGCAAGCTCTGCTGGTAAGTGGGTCATTTCCAAGACTTGCCCCCAGAAGGTGTGAGGGGATTGAATCAAGAGACCAAACTCTGCTTCTACTGACCATGCGACTCTGCAGGTCACTTTCACTGCTCTGGGCCTCAATTTTCCATGAGTCAGGAGTCATACCCTGGAGGTCTGATCTCAGGTCAGCACTAAGAGGCCTCCAAATTAAGGGAATGGTTTAAGTGCAATGGTTTTGATGAGCTTGGGGTCCGTTGTAGCTCAGCTGAGCCTGTTTCTTTGGATTTTTAAAAGCTGTGTCAAAACTCTGCCATAACTCCTGGCCTGGTAGAATCACATTATCCTTTTCTCTGAGTCCTCTGATGTTCAATGTTTTTCAGGACCTTCACAACAGCCCTTTGAGAGAAAGGCAGGGGAGACTAGCTCATTTTCCGGGTGAAACCACTGAGCCCCTCAAGGCACACAGCAAGTGAGTAGAGACCACAGGGCTGGGGTCCAGTCTCCTCCAGAGTCAGAAATCTTTTTCCCGTAGGGACACAGAGGCTGCCTCCCTCTCTGACCGGTGGCCACCTCTCTTGCCTCACAGTTCTTATGGGAGCCATGAAGCTGAACAAGAGAAGTGTTGCCCACTATGCACTGAGCAACTCTCCAGCAGACCACATGGGCTTCCTGCGCACCTGGGGGGGCCCAGGGACACCATCCACCCCCAGTGGCACTGGTCGAAGGTGCTGGTTTGTCCTCAAGGGCAATCTGCTGTTCTCCTTTGAGAGTCGAGACGGCCGGGCCCCTCTGGGCCTGGTGGTGCTGGAGGGCTGCACTGTAGAACTGGCGGAGGCTCCCGTGACTGAGGAGTTTGCCTTCACCATCCGCTTCGACGCCCCTGGTGTGCGTCCGCACCTGCTTGCAGCTGATGGACCAGCAGCCCAGGAGGCCTGGGTGAAGGCGCTGTCCCGGGCAAGTTTTGGCTACATGCGCCTGGTGGTACGTGAGCTGGAGAACCAGTTGCGTGAGGCCCGACAGAGCCTGGCCTTGCATCGCCACTCATCCTGGAAAGCCATTAACAGTCGCTGTAAGCCCCCGGCTCTGGACCACTCGTCTTTGGGCCTGGAGAAAGGCCACTCCCTTCCCAGGGATTGCAGCCCTACGCACTTGGTAGAAGTAGCAGGTGGCACTACAGCAGGGCGGGGCTTGGGTGAAGGGGAGTTACAGGGCCCTGCCAGCCTCCTTCTAGATAGGGGCCAGAGCCCAGTATCTCCTGAGACCTCTTGCTTCTCTACCCTGCATAACTGGTACGGCCAGGAGATCCTGGAACTGAGGCGGAGTTGGCTGCAGAGGGCCCGGGTGAGCCAGCCAAAATGTGAGGAACAGGATAGGTCCTGAACCCTTTGGGTTCTGCTGTTGTCCTGCTGGTCAGGATATGAGGGCTAATTTTCAGGAGTTTGATGTTTACTCATTTCCAAAGTTGATTTTTAAAAATATTTGTAAATTTTTTTTTTTTTTTTTTTTAGAGAGAGAGGGAGAGAGAAAGTGGTGGTGGGGGCACATCAATTTGTTATTCCACTTACTTATGCATTCCTTGGTTGCTACTTACATGTGCCCTAGCCAGGGATTGAACCCACAACCTTGGCATATGGCGATGATGGTCTAACAAACCAGCCAGTGTTTTGGTCAGGGCCAGAGTTGCTTTTTTGGGGGATGGTTCCCTAGGTTCCAGATCCACCCTCGTGCCTGGGGAGGCCTGAGGAATCATTACCTCCTTACTTCCTGAGGCCCAGAGAGCAAAGGTGGCATGCTCAGCCGTCTCAGGGTAAGGCCAAGTCTCCTGACACTGTGCTGGACTGCCCCTCTCTTAGGGAATATTAGTGAAATAGAGAAGAGAGGGTATTTATGTGCCTACAGGCCACCTTGACTTTCACCTACATGTCAGGCTCAGGCACAATTTTCAACATGGAGCATCTGTACACCTAAAAAGCAGAAGTTGGCTGCAGTGTTGGCTACACATTGATAGTATCAGATAAAGTGGACTTAATATATCATGAGGGTTTCTGGGGCTCAGCTCTTCCTGACTGGTGGAAAGATTGGACATATGTGACCCCCACTCTACAGTCTGGGAAAGGTCCTTCGGTGGGAGAGGCCATTGTCCAATACAGAAGGGTTTACTCTGCTCAGAAAGTCACCCTCTTTCCCCCTTTCCCTGGCTATCCTGTCAGCAGATGGTGCTGGATGTTGACCCAGGAGGCACCAGTAGCTTTTGTCAGCAGAAACCCTTACTGCATTCTGTCCCCAGCCACCAGTTCTGGAGCTGGGAAGGGGGAAGCTAAAGAAGAGGTGGGTGGGCAGTGTGGCTCCCCAGGGAAAGTCAATGTTGTGTTGGTTTTCAGTCCTGGGCATTCTAGGAGCTCGAATTCCTGGTACCCTGTGATAAATTCTTCTCTCCTGCCTGGACTCCCAAAGAGGTCTCCCTGCTCCTGGAACCATCTGGGAACCTGTTCATAGTCCTGCTTGTCACCCGATGTGCCCCTGCCAAGACCCTCTTTCATTGCTACTCTCACCAGCAGGCCAGGTGTTCTCCCTTTCAATTGTTCTGGAAGGCAAAGTGGTTGTCTCCACAGAGCCAGAGGTCAGACAAGCCTGGTGCCCTAACATGATGACAGTATCTGGAGAGAAGATGCAAACCCTGCGCAAAGAATAGCCCCACCCCCATTGTACACAATCTGTTCCTCTCCCTCACTGCGACATCGGGCAGCCTGACAAGGCCCAACGGAGGGCTACAGAGACTCAGAGCCCCTTACGGCCAGGGGGCGGAAAGACGGGCCTAGGATCCGGGACCCGTCCCTGCTCCAAGTGTTTCTGAGCAAGAAGGGTGCCTTCCCAGCCCTATACTGCAGCTCCACAGCCCGCTGCCCACTTTTATATAAGAACCCCAGGCTTTTATCTTTCTTATTGTTACAGTATTTTTTGTACGATTAAAACACTAAATTTGTGTTACTCATTTCGGTTACTCAAGTTTATTTCAACAATCACCTAAGGGCTGCTCCGCCCAGTCCTGGATGGGGAACAACGCTAGAAATCCGAACGCTTCCCACACAAGAACCGGCTCCCTGACCGCCCACTAGGTCCGGAACTCGGGGAACGCGGGGCTTCGCCGTCATCCTCGTGACGTCAGGACGTCGGGCGGACTGTGACCGCCGCCTCCCTCCCACTGCAACAGGAAATAGGCGCACAGCTCGGTGTGAGGCTGGGCCTCTCGGCTGCTCCGGAAAGCCTCGCGAGGCCTGGGGCAGCGTTCTTTCTGCGGGCGTTGCGGGGCCCAGGAGCTAGGATCCCGGGGTCTGGAATGGCGTCCGGAGCTGTTCGCTGGCTGGTATCCGCACCAGTCCGATCCGCGGCTCTGCGGAGCGGGCCGACCTTGAAGAAAGATGGCGATATGTCCGCCAGACTGGGCAGCTCAGGTCGGAGCCTGGTACCGTCGAGGTCAGTCATCGTTACTCGCAGCGGCGCCATTTTGCCCAAACCGGTGAAAGTGAGTGTCTGCCTGGAGGCGGGACAAAGGTGCCGAGGCCAATCGTGGTGGGGAACACCTGCGGGTCGACTTTGAGTTGATCGGAGCAGTGGCCAATCATACGACCGCCTTAGACCGGAAGCCGGATCTAGGACAGTTTTGCGCTAATACGCTAATGTTGACAAGTGGGGAGTGGTGGGGTTAGGGCCCGGCGTTGAGCTGAGTGTTTAGAGACTGAAGATGGGGGACAAGAACTGAGACAGATGGCATTTTGCACTAACTTGTCGAGAGCAGTGCAGTGTGTAGGTCCCTCTCCGGAGCCAGCGGACCCAGCTTTAAGCGTCCGATACATATAGGACATGTGACCTCTGCCTTGTCTACTTCAGAGTTGATGGGGTCAAGTAACGAATTAATGAAAGGACTTTGTAAATGTAAATTTTTTAAATATTTTTTATTTATTTTTCAGAGAGGGGAAGGGAGAGAGGGAGAGAGACATCAATGTATGGTTGTTTTCCACCTGCCTCCAGCTACAGACCTGGCTGGAGACCTGGCTTGCTACCTAGTTATGTTCCCTTGGCTGGGAATTGAACCAGCGACCTTTGAGTTCGCAGGCCAGCTTTTTTTTCTTTTTCTTTTTCTTTTAAATGAGTTTTGACCTAGTACTTAAATCATGTGATTGCAGCCCTAAGAGGTGTGCAGGGGATTATTACAATCACTTTTTACAGATGAAGAAAGGGGTGGGGTGGCGACGGCAGTGGTCAGAACGGTGAAGCCACTGTTCAAAGCTAGCATCTGAGTTTGGTGCAGGAATCCAGATTTTCTATTACAACTATTACAACTAAGCTATTACAACTCCAACCAGGTCTTATTTTTTCCCACCACTAATGCATTTACTTGCCCTCAGTACCCTGGGTTTTTTTGAGTAAAATGTAAACAGTCCTGTTTGCTTTTTTTTTTTTTTTTTTAATTTTAAAAGATTTTATTTATTATTTTCAGAGAGAAGGGCAGGGAGGTAGGGAGAAAGAGAGAGGAGAAGCCTCAGTGTATGGTTGCCTTTCGCCTGCCTCCAGCTAAGGACCTGACTGGAGACTTGACTTGCAACCTGTTCAGGTGCCCTGATTGGGGAATCAAACCAGCGACCTTTGTTTGGGTTTGCTGGTGGGCACCAATCCACATAGATTGCTTTTTGAGTCCAGGACTATGTGGGAGTTACAAAACAAAAATGTAAAAGCTAGTCTGGCCTATGCTAGTTCACACAGACAAGTGAATTAAGGGCTGTTTCATGGGAAGAAGCAGGGAAGTGCAGGGTCCATGTTTGGGAAGAGATACCTTATAAAAAGGCATAGCTGAAAAAAATTTTTTTAACTCCATAGGAAAGTACAAAAGGCAATATTGAGGTTTCATGAAACACCCCAGGCCGTTAAAAAAGTTAATCTTTCAGTGTGAAGGCATGCTCACTTTTCAATACACCTGTTTCTAAAATTTAATGTGGAGAAATCAAATTTCTGTCACCAGGAAACCTGTTACTTAAAGGACTCTATAGCCCTGGCCGGTAGCTCAGTGGATAAGGTGCTGGTCTGCTAACCCAAGGGTTGCTGGTTTGATTCCCCAGCCAGGGCACATAACCAGGTTGCAAGCCAGGTCTCCAGCCAGGTCCGTGGCTGGAGGCAGGTGAAAGGCAACCATACATGGATGTCTCTCTCCCTCTCTGCTTCCCTCCCTTCACCTCTTTCTGGAAATAATAAATAAAATCTTAAAAAAAAAAAAACTCTATAGAATATTCCTTCACTGTACATCTTTTTTAAAAAGATTTTTAATTATTTTTCAGAGAGGGAAAAGGAGAGAGGAAGAGAGGGAGAGAAACATCAGTGTATGGTTGCTTTTCATCTTCCTCTAGCTACAGACCTGGCTGGAGACCTGGTTATGTTGCCCTGGCTGGGAATTGAACCAATGACCTTTGGGTTCGCAGGCCAGCACCTTATCCACTGTGCCACCAGCCAGGGCTTGTGCATCTTTTTGTAATTCATTTTCATGTATTTAGTGTCTTCAAGTAGAGCTGGACCTTATAGTACCACCCTCTTAGTACTTTTTCACCTGTTTATAGGTATCTACAAGTAATTATGAGGTTGTGCCCAGTTTTTAGGTGTCTGGAGTGCCTTTTCTTTCTGGCATCCACTTTGATGCCATGAAATCACTTTGTCTCTTCTAATTTATTTATTTATTTTGCCTCTGAATTTCCCAAGGGATTTAAAATCAAGTCGCTTAAGGTGGGCTTAGGGTCTGTAGGAGGGAATGACCCTGCGAGGGCCAGGCCTTCTGCAGTCCTGCCCTAGTGGGCCCTGGAGCTCATAGTTACCACTCTGACCCTCTGCAGATGTCCTTTGGCCTTCTCCGTGTGTTCTCCATTGTGATCCCCTTTCTCTACGTTGGGACGCTCATTAGCAAGAACTTTGCTGCTCTACTTGAGGAGCATGACATTTTTGTCCCAGAGGACGATGATGATGATGACTAACAGGTAAGACCTGCTGTTCCCCGCCATGAACCAAGAATAGGAAGGGAGTGGAGATTCTGAACTACTGGGGTTTGGCCTGGACACTCAAAGCAGAAGCTCAGAGCTTGAATGAATTGACTCTCCTGGTGT
This sequence comes from Noctilio leporinus, assembly GCA_004026585.1. Classification (NCBI taxonomy): domain Eukaryota; kingdom Metazoa; phylum Chordata; class Mammalia; order Chiroptera; family Noctilionidae; genus Noctilio; species Noctilio leporinus. The sequence goes on along the minus strand of PVIW01003167.1, from coordinate 11,439 downwards.
CTAATGTTTTTATTTTGCCTTTTCCATTTGTTGGATGGGGGAAACTGTCTTACTAGCCTATAAATTCCCTGGGGTCTCTTCCAACTAGCTTGGACCCCAGCCAGCCTTCTCATCTGCCCTTTATGTACCCTCATTCTGTCCACCCCCAACTTTTCTTGACAATTAAAAAAGTTTTTTAATCCTCACCTTATGTTAATTTTAGAAGCATCATCAATGTGAGAGAAACATCGGTCTGTTGCCTCCTGTATGTGCCCCCACCAGGGGTGGAACCTGTAACCTGGTGGTGCATGGGATGATGCCCCAACCAGCTGAGCCTCTCAGCCAGGGTTTTGTTTTGTTTTTTTATTGTGGGGGAGAGGGGACAATTTAATAAGCCTTACACACCTACCACAAATAGCTTTCATTTCAGTGCTCCACAGTGAAATTTAGGAACTGTAGATTGTCACCATGGACAGCGATGGTTACCAAGCTCTGCACCAGCACAGCCTGAACAGAGGCACCGCAGCCTGGTCACCACTGCTCACAAACCCTTCCCCCAGTGCCTGTCCCATTCAGCTTTCTTGTGTTGACTTCTGGTGCTCTGATACATGCTGTTCGGCTTAATTAGTCTGGCATTCAAGGCTTGGCATGATCTGGTCACACCTGTTCCTCTAGCCTTATCTTCCATATTCCCAACCACACACCTAACCCTAGTATTCACCATTTCTTGATTCACCCACACTCTTACTCACCCAAACATTGGGCCATTGTTCCTCCCACAGGGAGAGCTGTATCCCATTGTTCTATTTCCACTAATTCTTCTGTTTCAAAATGACTGCTCCTTCTTCTGACTGACCAGTACCTCTCTGGTAACAGTCATTGTTATGTATTTATACACGTACAAATGCTCTAAACTCTACTAGACTGTGAGCTTCTTGCTGACAGGGGATGTGATTTTTATACCTTTGGGTCCTCAGTGCCTGGTCTGTGGTGAATGCTTAGTAAATGAATGAATAATCAAATTTATTCCAAACTGCCTCTTTTCCATTTGGTAGAACCACTCTGGAATTCTTTCAGCATGTGAATAAAGAACTGCTCTGCTGTCCCAGTTCACTGCGGCTTCCCTTTCTCATAGGTCATGGAGGGAGTGCAAAGAGAAAGCCCTGACCAAATTTAAGAAATGGTGATGCCTACAGCTTCTCCTCATTGCCTATCAGAACAAGGGCCCAGGGAAAGCCCTTAGCCTGCCACCTCCACTGAAGCCTCCTGCATGGTCCGTGACGACAGCCGCGAGTCCCAGGCTCTAGGAGGTTCCCCGAGATGTGCTGTCCACTGAGCAAATGATGAATAAACATGATAAACGTCAGCTGTGTGAGAGTAATAGCTGCAGTTTCTCAGCATGAGCAGGCTCTAGCTGTGGCAGTTCCTTGTCTCTGCTGTTTGTTCTTTAACTGGCCTTTGGTTTACAACGCAGGATTTCCAGGCCCCTATAGATCCACAACTATGGGAGCCTGGGACCTCTTTTCATTGTTTACAAAAACCCAACAGAAACTGTTTTCCCTCCATAAAGCTGCACAGGCTAACTAAACTCTCAAGCTTTTGTTTGTTTGTGTGTGTGCATGTGTGTTGAGTAAAACTAGCTGTCACATGGCAATCAATCATAGAAGTTTTGGTTGATAAGTTTAAAACTACTTGAAAAATATTTAATTATTTTTTCAAAACTTGAGTTTCTTAGTTGAAAGGATAATAAAGGGTAGTTGGCACTGAAAATTTTGGAAATCCTTAGGGTGACTGTATATACTGAACCCCCTTATCCAGAATTTACTGTCCAGGGAAGGAGCAAAGCCTGCCATTCAAAGTAAACAGATTAGTTCTTTAACTTGGATCAACATTTATTTCGTCACTTCAAAGCTATGCCTGTTTGCAAAAAATGTTGGAATATTCCTTTTCTGTGTGTGTATTGAACATCTGTGTTCCTAGCAGGGAGCTTAATTGAGCAGGAAGTTAATTTCATTTTAAGGATCTGTGCTTGCAAATAGAGGCTAAGCCTCTGAGCGGTCATTTTATTCAAAACCCAGGGAAAAGTAGTTCAGCTTGTCTGCTCTACTGTCCCTCCAACAGCAAAGGCTGGCTAATTCTGGATCATCTGTGCCAGGGCCCTTAGCTATCCAATCCTGGAGGCTGCAGAAATACAGCTGAAGAACGAAGTCATCCAGCCTCATACCCAGTATGATGGTTTCTGAACAGATGGCCTCATCCTTCCTGTTTTAGATATGCAAGGCTCTGAGAAAGAATCCACTTTAATTTACAGGAAATGCCACACTTCAGGGAAAGGGAACAGGTGGTATGCATTCCCCTGACCCACTTGTTCAGGCACAGTGAGACTGCAGAAACGCAGCTTCCCATTGGTTCATCAATGGAATCCTATCATGAAGTAACCATCATATACTGAATTTATTTGTACTCTGAAGTATTTAAATATCAGCATGCCCCTTTCCACTGAATGACTTCATGGGTCGTGACCAGCATAAAACTTGGACAGGAAATCCTTTGGCCTTGGTGCTTCTGTTTCGTGGAAGAATCGCATGATGTGTGTCCGCTGCTTCCACACTTGAATCGTCTCCTCCAGTTCCATTTTTCCCTGAGAAAGTGAGGGGAGAGGTCTTTAGTCAAAGTGGTCCAGGGACAGGAGTACACTGAAGGCAAGGGCTCTATTTTCTTGCTCAGGCGCATGAGTGATCTTGGGTAAGTTGTATACTCAGTTTAGACCAGTTTCTGCATCTGGGAAATGAGGCGTTGGACTAAATGATCTCAGAGGCCTTTAAAATACTCTTAACTGTGGCTAACTGGTCAAACTGGAGAGACATGTAGGTCAATAGGACCTTGCCCCATCATGCCAACCTAACTGGCTTACCTTACATTTCTGCATAACAGGCTAAAGCTCTCTCCCACTGATGCTCATGTGACTGATGAGAGACAGAATCAGGGCCAGAACTGACCATTACATAGGACTCAGTCATTGATCTGTCTCTTCCAGCTGTAAGGTGGCAGCCAGGTGAAGCAATAACTTCTAGTGAAGAGGTTAAGAAGAATTCACATTTTAACCCTACATCTTTTTTTTTTTTTTTTAAGTTATAAAATACAAGCCCCATTGAATTTTCCCTTGAATAACCTTACAATCTATTTAACCAGGTGATCATCCTCAAGTTCAACCATTCCTTTGAAACACCAGGCAACAGTTGCTAACTCAGCAGTTGCTTTTTAAACCTGGAAACAAAATGTCCATCTGGCAAGACTGAAAAGCTGCTGGGACAAGTTGGCTGTTCTTTTAAATTGATCAGGGGAGGTCAGTTACCTTAATGACCAGAAGATCAACCACTCTGGGGTCTGTGACGTGGGCATTCTTCATAAACATTTCTCGGACTTTATCCCGTCCCTGTTTCACAGAGATGTCTAGCTGGAATACATGTACTAGAGAAAATGAGATTCAGGGGAGATATTATATGGTTAAAACATGTTTTTTTAAAAAAAATTGAGTCAATGGATATTCATTAAACACATACAGGCTGCCCATTCACTACATTCAGCAAAATTAGCCTGACCCTAAGCTCGGTGTGAGGACATGAAGAAGGTAAGATGGGACACTTCCCCTCAAGGGCCTTATGCTTTATTTGGGAGATAAGCCAGTATAGCATAATTCAAGTGTGTGAACAACCTGGGATCAAATTCCAGTTCCGTCCCTTGCCAGCTACATGATCCTCTGCTAGTTCACCTCTGTTCCTGAGTGCATTTATGTGTGAAATGAGGACAGTAAAAGCACATAGCAATCCACAGCTGTCATGAGGATTCTGAGACAATGTGGGATGCTCAGAACAGGGCCTGGCATGGAATAAGCCCTCAGTAAGCGTTAGCATCATTATTATGTGGAACATTTGGCAGAAAATAATGGGTTGAAATGGGTAAAATGGTGTGGTGTAGGTCTGTGCCCCACACAAACGTAGAGCTGCGGGAGACTGCTGAGGGTTTGTGCAGGGAGGGAAGGCTCCAACCCAGCCTACCATATTAGGTTCCTGGGGAAGGCGAGTTCTTCCTCCAGGAACCTCATGTATGATGTAGGTCCTGTTCGTTTGGTCTTACATTTTAATTGGAGGGACTGCTATCCATGAAAGTAAACATGAAGTCACAATACAATATTTAGCAACCCCTGATTAAATAAGTGCCTAACATAGTGGTACAAGATGAGGTGCATGAATGCCCTTTGAAAATTAGCTTTCAATCATTTATATTCCCCTCCTGGAGGAGTTGGCCTTCAGAGGATTTGCTGATGACCACAAGGGCAAGAAAGGGTCTTGTGTGGTTGGTGGAGTAAGGAGAGAAGAAGGGCCCAGCAGGCAGAGGGGACAGCAGAAACTAGGCTCTCAGGCGAGGCCAAGCACTGTGGTCATTTGGTGAGGTACCTTGTGCTGTGGTCATTCCTGTGACATATCCATTCCAGTCTACAGAACTGTCACAACCACAACCATACATTGATGTCTCCCTCCCTCTCTGCCTCTCTCCCTACCCCTCTCTCTAAAAAAATAATAAAATCTTTAAAAAAATAAAAAAGAACTGTCACAACCAGCTCTGAAAACCACTATTGAGAGCTAGTTAGTGACTGGCTGAATGAGTAATAAAGCTTCAATCTTTAAGTATGCTCATAACTTAGTGATAGTGACAGAAAAATAAAGCTTCTGCTGAAGGAAATACACTGTCAGGCCACAAAGACAACAATGTTTCTGATTCAATCACAGAGGAACACACAGTAGCAGAAACTGCATTCCCGCTTCATTGGTATTAACCCAGCTGAAACTATGTGGACTTTTATAAAGCAGCAAACAAAGGGAGAATAAGACACAAAAACAAATGCAAACTAACTGAACGGTTGGAATTCAGAATCCTCCCACTTGGGGTGCGGTAGGGGAGTGAGGCCTAGAGCACAGTGGCTGCCTGGAGTCGTGCTACTGGTCCCTGGCACACTTAGGCATGGGATCCAGGGTGTTTACGCTTTTATTTTTTAATTTACAGCTGATGCTCATTTAAGAAAAGAAATATGAAGATTCTTCCCCTGCTCTCAGTACAAACCTTCCCTGAATTTTTATATTAGACTCCTGTCCACCTGGGAAGGAAAAAACAAGGTGCCTCTAGGTACACCAAGAGAGCTGGTGCCCATCACTCCCGTTCCCCATGACCTCCAAAACACACACGAGGGAACTGGGCGTGCGAATCTTTTCCTCAGGAAAACATCACACGCACAAATGCAAAGTTTTGCTTACAATGTGAGTTCACAGACCTCTGATTGCCCATCCCTCCAGGCTAAGAAGGCTTGTCTCAAGAGAGACAAATTCCACAGCTTTGTCCTCAGCTTGTTCCTCCCATCCTAACCCCTGATCACAACCCTCCACTAGTGAGAAAGGCTATATAGCCTTCTGAATTGTCCTTTGGTCTAAATCAATGGTTCTCAAAGCAGTGGTGACTTTGCAATCCACACACCCCTACCACCAATTTCCAATACTTGGCAATGTCTGGAGGCATTTTGGTTTGTCACAATTAGGGGGATCTATTGGCATTTAGAGGGTAGAAGCCAGGGATGCTGCTAATATCCTACAATGCATAGGCCAGCACCCGAAGTGGCAGCTCTGAAGGGTGCTATGGTGCCAGCTAGCTTAAAGGCACCTTCTCTCTCAGACCAGCAGCGATGGTCCACATTAAAGCATACTAAACCAACAAGATAAAACATTCAGTCCCTGGTATGTAAATGACTCCCTTTGACAGCTTGGATGGGATCTCTCCCAACCTTCTTTTATCAAGTACACAGGATGGAAAGCACTGAGAACCGCACCGTGTTAAGAAAAGTCTCTGCACCCCCCAGCTTATATTTTAATCCATCAAGTGAATAGATTGGTTTTCTGACACCTAAATTATTGCAGGGGTTCTGAAGTATTAGAGGGCGGGCCAGCAGCGGGTGAAGGGGAGGCGTTCCTAAGGATTACCACGGGCAAGTAGAAAGAACAGGCGCAAGACCTGGGAGACGGAAGCGGGGAGGGGAGAACATCTCCCTAGAGAGGCTGGAAAAGGCATCACTGATTTATGGATGACCTTGGGAGAGTCACTTCCCTTCTCTGGTTCGGCTTCTTTTCTCCTGAGAGATGTGGATACCAGATAATCGCCCTACAGCCACTTTGTTACACAGGTAATCTACGGGCGTCTGTAAACACTTCGGAACGCTAGAGCTGACTTTGGGTTCCAGATCCACCACGGGCTAGCTTTGGGCCTTGGGCGTGTGACTTCGCCTCTCGGTGCCTCAGTCCCCTCCCCTAAAATGAGCATGTCACTGACAGTCCCTGCTCCCCCCCGCCCCCACAGGGTTTCGTTAGGAATTTTGGCGGAAAGTGGGAGCCAAAGAGCAGAGGGCGGCTGGAAGCGCGGTACGGATGCTGGACACGGCTGGTTTGAGCCCGGCGCCGCTGCCAGGTCGGGGCCACCAAGACTCCGGTGACCCTTCTCTCCTGAAACACGTGGGGTCGCCTCTGCCCAAATTGGTGACCCCAGCTCTGCCCGAGAGAAATCGGAGGCCAGGGCGACTGCGACCTTGAGCCGCTCCCTCCGGAGCCCCGCGTACGCCGATGCCTCTCACCAGTGTTCGGCACCTCCCGATACCAGGCGCGGTACAGCTCGCGCACCCTCCGCTTGGCTTCGTTCATGTCCCGACTGAAAATGGGCTTCACCGCGGTGCTGCTGGCCGCAGCGGCCGCCCGGCGGAGGCCGCTCGCCGCCATCTTGCTACGGAAACCGCTTCTCAACCCACCCCCTTTCAAGGCGCTAGTGCGGGCGGAGGACGAAGGCCTTTCCTCATTGGCTAAACTTGAAAGCCACGCCCCCTAGGCGCCGTGGGTGGCCGGGAGGGCGGCTCTGGGGCTCTTGGATTGGCCAGGGGGCCTCGACCTCAGGCTGGGAGAAAAGCGGCTGGTGGCAGCTCACGCCCATCAGCCGAAACGCAGGCTTGCGGGCTGGACGCCCTAACCGTCGCCCCAGGACGCCGCTAGGGGGCGCTCGGGCCCCAGGCTGGCGGCGGGTCTGCGGGCGGCGCGGTTGCGGAGCCGCGGGGTCTCCCAGGGTCCCGCGGCGCCGCTGTGGTAGCGCTCCCGGGCGAGCAGCCCTGGCCGAGCGTCCTGGGTCAGCCCCCGTGGCGCGGGCCGCAGGCTCCAAGGCGACGGCTGAGGCAGGTAATGGCGCCTGGGTTGCCGTGGCGCCCGCACGGCCCTTCTGCGGCTTTTCTGCAGTGTTTCCTCCGCGCAAATCAGCTCTTTGGAGGCGCGGTACAGGTGTGAGAGCGCGTTCCTGGCCTTTGCCGCTCGGCCCTTCCCCACAGCGCGGGAGGTAGTGGGTAGCATCAGCCCCATTTGGGACAAGGACATTTCCCCCCCAAACTGTAGGGCTGTGTGGAAAACAGTCCAGAATTTTGGACCAGGGCGTCTCTTTCTTTCCTGGCATTTTCCGCGGAGGTTTCCTGTGAGCAGGAGGGGGAGCCTAGAAGGGTGAAGGGAAAAGTAGCCGCTGACTGGACCCGCGGCGCGCTAGGCAGCTGGCTAGCCTTCCTGAACCGCAGGGATCTGGTGGGGACTGTTAGCATCCTTGTCTCTCAGGTGAGGGACCGGAGGTGGCGCCGAGGCCGGGTCCCTGGCCACGTTAGCGCCGCCGGTCGCCACGGCTCCTGCCTCGACTTCGCGGGCCGCCCCTGAGGTCAGCCCGCAGGTGCCGGGAGAGTCGGGCTGAGCTGAGCTCTGGGCCCCGGGCAGCACGCGCTAGCCAGCCCCGCATCTAGCCCGGTCTTCCCCACTTTAAAGGGCTAAACATGCGAATTTTATCCTCTTTATTTTAAATATATATTTGTACGATTAAATGAGTTACGCGGAAAGAAAGCATGTCGCAAATATAAATGGTAAAGCAGGATAGTAACATGAAAACTTTTGAACCCCGGTACCTAACTTAAGAAATGGTAATACACCACCCTGGCTGGTGGCACAGTGGACAAGGCGCCAGCCTGCAAACCCAAAGGTCGCTGGTTTGATTCCCCAGCCAGGGCACATAACCAGGTTGGCAAGTCAGGTCTCCAGCCAGGTCTGTAGATGGAGGCAGGTGAAAGGCAACCACACATTGATGTTTCTCTCCCTCTCTGCCTCTCTCCCTACCCTCTCTCTAAGAATAATAAATAAAAACTTTGGTACATTTACAAAAAAAAAAAAAAAAAGAAATGGTAATACAATGAAAGTTTCTGTAAAGCGTACTATGTACCTGGTAACCACTTGTTTTAAATTCCCAAGCAGGTTAACTTATTTTAAGCCTCACAACACACCTGTGAGATAAACGTTGTTATACCCACTTTATAGAGGAGAAAACTGAGACACAGGCTAAGTTGCTTGACAGCATTGGGTTGAGACTCCTGGGTAGTGGTTCCTGAGTCTGTGCCCTGTCTCTCGTCGCATCTATACATTATCTACCTACATAATTCTAACCTGGTCCATGCTCCTGCCTCCTCTAGGTGTAACCGCCATCATGAATTTGGTGTTTAATATTCATTTTCACTAAGACAAAAAGGTTCTTACAACTCAAGAATAAAAAGACAGAAAAACAGTTCAATTAAAAATTAACAGCCCTGGCTGGTGCCTCAGTGGATAGGCACTGGCCTGTGAACCCAAAGTTCACTGGTTCAATTCCCAGCCAGGGCACATAACCAGGTCTCCAGCCAGGTCTTTAGCCAGGTCCATAGCTGGAGGCAGGTGAAAGACAACCAGACATTGATGTTTCTCTCCTTCTCTGCCTCTTTGCCTCCCTCCTTTTCCCTCTCTCTGGAAATAATGAATAAACTCTTAAAAAAAAAAAAAAGATGATGGCAAATGCTGATGAGGATGAACTCAGCATTCGCAGGAACTCTCATTCATTGCTGGTGAGAATGCAAAATCATACAGTTTAGCAGTTTCTTGAAAAAATGAAACATTCTTAATGTGATCCAGCAATCACATTCCGTGGTATTACCCAATGAACTGAAAAGTTGAGTCCACAGGAAATCTGCAATGGATATTCATGATTGCCAGAACTTGGAAGCAACCAAGAAGTTCTTTAGAAGGTGAATGAATAAATAAACAGTAATACCTGAAAACAATGGGACATTCTTCAGCACTAGAAAGAAATGAGCTATAACACCATGAAAAGACATGAGATATCACTAAATGAAAGAAGCCAATTTGAAAAGGTCACATACTGTGTGCTTACAGCTGTATGACATAATGGAAAAAGGCAAAACTATGGAGACAATGGAAAGATCACTGGTTGCCAAAGGCACAGAAGGCAGTGAAACCATTCTTTATGATACTGTGATGGTGGATACATGCCGTTACCCATTTGTCCAAACCTGTAGAGTTTGGACACTAATGTAAATTATGGACTTTGGATGACAGTTATGTGTGGGGGAGTAAGACATATACAGAAGCCTGTGTACTTTATCACTCAATTTTACTGTGAACCTAAAACTACCATAAAAGTTAAAGTGTTTTTCAGTAGGCAAAGGATTTGAATAACTATGCCTCCAAATTAGATATACAAATGACCAATAAATACATGAGAAGATATTCAGCATCATTAGTCACTTAGGTAAATGACTAATACTGTTGGTGAGGATATGGAGAAATTGGAACCCTCATACATTGCTGGTGGGAATATAAAATGGTGCAGCCACTTTGGAAAAGACAGGCAGTTTTTTAAAAAATTAAACAATTATTATGTGATCCAGAAATTTCAATTCTAGGTATTAAGAGAAATAAAATATTTGTTCAGACAGACACTTGTGAATAATTCTGTGTGAATGTTCATAGAATTATTCATGATAGCCAAAAACAGAAACAACCCAAAAGTTCATTAACTGGAAGGACAAGGATAAAATTTTGTATAAACAAAATATGGTACAACCGTGCAGTGGAATACTTTTTAGCCATGATGAATTTTGAAAATATTATGCTAAGCGAAAGGAGCTAGACACAAAACAACACATATTAGATAATTCCATTTATATGAAGGCTTAAGGAAAGGCAAATCTATACAAGCAAAAAGTAGATGAATGGTTGTCAAGGGCTAAGAGTAGAAATGAGAGAAGAGAGCGTTTTTGTTTTAAGTAACAATAAAGAAATGTGCCATTTCACCATTTCTTGCACATTTGAGTTTGTGAACTGAGGTGTATTTTAGTTTTTCCTCTATTCGTAGATCTAATTTCCAAACTAGTACATTTCTTTATTGTTAACCTAAAATAAAATTTTGCAAGTGTTTTTTCCTAATCTGTGGCTTGTCTTCCTATTTATTCTATTAACAGTGTCTTTAGAAAGATGAGAAGATTTTAATTTATGATGAGTCCAGGTTACCAATTTATTTTCTGTTATGGATCCATGCTTTGGGTGTTACATCTTTGCCTAATTCGTGGTCACAAAGATTCTTCTCCAGCGTTTTCTCCTAGAGGTTTGATAGTTGTAGGCTTTTCATTTAGGTCTGTGATCAGTTTTAAATCACTTTTAGCATGATATGACATATGGGTTGAAGTCCATTTTCCATATTAATATCCGATGGTTCCTTGACTATTTATTGAAAAACTATATAGTTCCTCCATTGAATTGCATTTGTACCATTGTCTAAAATCAATTGAAAATATGTGGGTCTACATCTGGACTCGTTTTATCTTTTTAAAAAATGTTTTATTGTTAGAGGGGAAGGGAAGGAGAAAAAGAGAGAAAGAAACATCAATATGTGGTTGCCTCTCACACGCTCCCAACAAGGGACCTGGCCCACAACCTAGGCATGTACCCTGACTGGGAATCAAAGTAGCAGGCCAGTGCTCAATCGACTGAGCCACACCAGCCAGGGTTGGACTCATTTATCTTTTTTTTTTTTTTTTAAGATTTTATTTATTATTTTCAAAGAGGGGAAGGGAGAGAAACAGAGAGGGAGAGAGACATCAATGTATGGTTATTTTTCACCTGCCACCAGCCATGGACCTGGCTGGAGACCTGGCTTGCAACCTGGTTATGTGCTCTGGTTGGGAATTGAACCAGTGACCTTTGGGTTTGTAGGTCGGCTCCTTATCCACTAAGCCACCACCCAAGGCCTGTCCTCATTTATCTTGACATCAATAATCTCATACTGTCTTTTTTATTGCCCGGCTTTTTCTCCCACCCCCCCACCCCCCCAAATTTTTGGCTATTCTAGTTCTTGGTACTTCCAATATCAGTTTTGGAAATAGCATAGTGATTTCAACAACAAAAATTTGCAGTGATTTTTATTGTGATTACACTAAATCTTTAGATCAATTTGAGGATGAAATTGACATCTTAACGATGTTGGATCTTTTTTTTTTTTTTTTTTTTAATTTTTTTTTTTTTT
>PVIW01003166.1:155421-180288 GCA_004026585.1 Noctilio leporinus | reverse complement strand
ATTTTAATTGGGATTGCATTGAATATGTAGATTGCTTTGGGTAGTATGGACATTTTAATGATGTTAATTCTTCCTATCCACGAACATGGTATATGCTTCCATTTATTTGTGTCTTCCTTGATTTCTTTCTTCATTGTTCTGTAGTTTTCTGAGTACAGGTCTTTGACCTCCTTAGTTAAGTTGATTCCTAGGTACTTTAGTGGTCTTTTATTATATTTTAATCTGGAATATTATTGTTATGGTTGTCCTTCAAATTTCATATTTTGAAGTGCTTCCCCCCAATTGTTAGAATATGTCTTATTTTGCAGATAGAGATTTTATAGATGTAATCAAGTTATAAGGAAGTATCAAGGTGGGCCTTAATGCAATATAACTGCCAATTATAAAAATGGAAATTTACATTCACAGACACACACAAGTGCAAACGAGGCAAGAATGGATACTCATCTACATGCTAAAAAGAGAGCTCTATAATAGATCCTTCTCTCCGAATCCTCAGAAGGGTTGAACGCACCAACATTCTGATTTTGAACTCCTAGTCTCTAGAAGTGTGAGGTAATAGATTGCTGCTGTTTAACAGACCCAATTTGAGGTCCTTTGTTATGGTAGCCCAAGCAGAGTAATACAATTATGAAGGTAACATTTTCCATAAAAGACCTTGAACTTTAAAATTCCTTTGTTAGAAGAACACTCTTCCATGGGCAACTCATGCATTATCAGTAGTTATTTTTATGAAATGTGGTCTATGAGATTATTTTAAATACGGTCACCAACCAGGAAGAAATAAATGTATTACTATTGGAAAAGGAGGGAATTCTTGGGAGATATTAAGTGATGAGATCAGACATAGGAAGAATGAAGAGGGAGCCAGTCAAAGAACGTCAACAGAGAGAAGGTAGAGAGAAGGAAGAGGGATGGGGGACAGAGGCAACAGAAGAACCTGGTCCGTATCAGATGCGCCTCCCCTTGAGAAACACTGAGTGAGAATGGCAGGACATGACCTCCAGAGTTAAACTTGAGTTTAAATCCCTGTTCTGCCACATAGTAAATATATAAATCTGTGTTAAAAGTTCTAACCTTTCTGATTTTCAACAGTTAAATGGCATTAGTGGTTTTCGGTGTTAGGCTGATTTCTGCAGTAGGCACAGTGCCTTGAGCCTGAAACACTTTCAGGGACCAACAAACATGTTTTCCTTTCTTTTAAAATCAGAGGAAAAGAAAAATGCTGAACTTTTAGGCCTCAATGTTTTCATATAGTATGTTAATATGTGTACTTGCTTTTGTACGAATTTCGTTATAAAATATACTTTATAAAATTTTTATGGAAGAAAGGGGCCATAAAAAACCTTATTTGCGGAGGTGGGCCTGGGAAACTTGGCCAGAACAGTTATTGTGCCAAGTTCTGGGAACACACCAGAAGGCAGATCTTTATTCCCCTTTCCTATACTTTGTATTTAGTATTTTCTCAGGTTATTGATTTGGAGTTTAGCATGTGCCAGACATTATTCTAAGTTACTTACATACATGGCCTCATTAAATTCTCACAATATCTCTTTGAAAGGGAACTAATGTCCTCTACTCTTTATTGATGAGAAAACTGAAACATGGAGGCTTTTAAGTAACTTTTCCAAGTTCACACACTTGGTAAGTGGCAAGGCTAGACTTTGAAAAAGAAAATCAGCCCTGGCTGGCAGAACAGTGGACAAGGCACTGGCCTGTGAACCCAAAGGTAGCTGGTTCGATTCCCAGCCAGGGCATGTAACCAAGAAGCAAGTCAGGTCTCCAGCCAGGTATGTAGCTGGAGGCAGGTGAAAGGCAACCATACATTGATATTTCTTTCCCTCTCTGCCTCTCTCTCCCTTCCTCTCTCTCTCTCTGGAAATAATAAATAAAATTGTAAAAAAAAAAAGAAAGAATATGAAAAGTCCTTGACTTTCAGGAATTTCCAATGATACCTGTCACTTAAGCCATTCCCCATGCCCTGCTGGCATTTTCTTATTGAAAACCTTTCCTTATTCAGAGTTAACTTTCAATCTTGTGTATAGGTCTACCTGGTAGATATAAATTACTTGGGCTTAAAGTAGTCACTCAGACCGTGTTAAAACATGGAAAGGCTGTAGAACACAATTGCAAAGCATACATGTTCCGTGGTCATTTTACACTGTAAACACGCAATGTGATCTGCCATCTGCCTTCTATCACTCTTCTGCTCTGATTATCGATAACATCACCAGGACTGGCTCCTTCCCCGTATGCGTTAGCGAGACTGCGTTGCACTAGGGTTTGCTGCACATCTGGATTGTTGTTCTATCACAGGATCAACTGGGAGGCCAAACAACAGTATCACGAATCAGACATTACTGTGTGTGAACTGGTTTCTGTGCCAAAGAATTCCGTTTTTCCAGATGTGTCATCCAGGTACCTCGAGAACTGACTTTAAATTGGTATGAGTTTAAAATGTGACTCCATAAATTAAAAGTGTTTCATCTGGAGCCCAAATTCCAGAGAAACAGAGTGCATTAACAGTGGATGGTTTGTTTTCTTATGGAATAACCAGAGTTTTGAATCGGTTTGGGTTAAATTTAAACTTGACCAAGGTTAGCTGTAGGGATCACAAAGTTATTATGACTTAAGAGCTAAGAGTTACTGAGAATGCATTATGTGCAGACATGCTCAGAAATTTATATGGGATTAATTCATGTAATTTTCATGGAAAGCTCAAAAAAATAAACAATTAACTGGCTTTTCATAGAGGGAAAATGAGCAACAACCTGAGATAAGTAATTTTTCTAAGCTTAGGTATTTCTTAATCAACGCCACCAGATTTGAACCCGCATAGTCAGATCCCAAATCCAACACTTTTAAAGACCATACTTTTGGTCCTGGCTAGTGGCTCAGTGGATAGGTGCCGGCCTGCAAACCAAAAGGTCGCTGGTTCAATTCCCAGTCAGGGCATATAATTAAGTTGCAAGTCAAGTCTTCAGCCAGGTTCATAGCTGGAGGCAGGTGAAAGGCAACCATACACTGATGTTTCTCTCCCTTTCTTCCTCCCTTCCTAAAAACTCTTTAAAAAATAAGTAAAGACCATATTTTTTATAGAACACATATAGACTTCCCTTTCTTCTTTCTCCTCTATTTCCTTCTCCTTCTTCTTCTCCTACTGCTTTTCAGAGAAAATAATTATTGTTTTAATCTCGAATATAACAGCATTAAAAGAAATAAGCATGCATTATTTTGAAGTAAGAATGATAATGGAGATGATAATTGGAGGGAAGGGAGAAATCTATAAATTCAGATGAGCCCTTTTCTATTTTGGAATGTCAGTGACTGATAAAAAAATAATAATGACTAAATAGTTTTTGTTTAGGAATTGTTTAGAAGCTTCGGGCAAGATTGCCAGCCATAAACTTGTGATATCAAGGAGTATCTATGCTAAATATTTATCCACTTGTCTTTAAGCTATGACTTTAAATGTTCATGCATGTATATTTCAAATATGGGTAACAATACTACAAAATTCTTTATTGAGAGGTAGTCAAGTTATATCTAATTTTTTATTTATTCAGTTCTGAGCATTCCTCGTTTAGGAGAAGTTTTTTAAAAAGATACTGTATTACCTGGGGATGGCTTAAAGTGATCTCTTTTCAATTAAAATGGAGGTATGGCAAACGAGTACTGTTACTGAATGCAGGCTTGGCTGCGTGTGGTGAGGAAAGCCAATACTCATGAGGCAGGTGCTGGTGAAAAGGAAAGAGGTTTTGTTCAGGTGGCGGCAGACTCCTGTCCTGGAAACCATCTTAACATTTCTGATCAAGCAGTGACTTTTAGTGAAAAAGGGAGGGAGAAGTTGAGATAAGCAGGCAGTGTTCTGGCTGGTTTTGGTAAGGAACTTGGCGCCTGCATGTTGACCCAATCTGCCTTGTGATTGGGCTGCTCCCATCCAGAAAACTAGAGCTGCTGGTCCCTGCATGTGCTAAATAGAGACTGTTCGCAAGTTTTTGGCTTTGTTGTTTCTGTGTTTCAACTGATTTGTTAGTTTATTTATTTTGGTTATTACAAGATCATATATTCTTTAGTCTCTGCTACAGTACCTTTTATAGGAAGGAGATTATTAAGAAAGGTAACTTACCTGCATATGAACTGGGCATATTTGTATTTTTAATTTATTTAAAATTTTTTCTCATGTTGTCTGAAGTTGCATCAGAAACACAACCTAACCTGTGTGCGCCTTCTCAGTCTCAGAAACTGTCCTCCTAGGCTCGTTAAATACTTATCACAATGACATGTTTAATGGCAAGCAGATTATGAATTCTGATTAAAATATAACAACTAAATCATAAGAAGGATTAGAGAAATCTCTGCTTCCTCTCCTCCAGCCCATACTCATAAAAGAAAGGTAAATTGTATGGTCTAAATCCAAAAGAGAGGAAATTAAGCCTTCAGAAATGTAAATGCTCATGACTATATACTTTCTACTCTTTCAAAATAGGAATTTTATCACTCCAGATGAGATGGAAAGCATGATGAATTCCACCAGCTTGATTCACATAATGTATGCAAGATTGAATTTGTCAATTTGGATTTATGAAATTTATGAAAGTTGTTAACACTCACAGTTGGGCTGCTCTGTCATACTCATGATGTTTTTAAGAAAAAACAATCCTTTGCATTTTTTATACTTTTCAGTGTTATGCTGGTCTTTGTTTTCTGCCTAAAATACAGAATGAAGATTAAAAATGGAAAATGGCCCAGTTGTATGCTCTGATTAGGAAGTGTATACAGCATTGCAATGCATTAATCTAAGAGAGAAAGGAGAACCAAGACACAGAACTATTTGTTTTTACACAATCTTAAATCACACACACACACACACAATCCTAGATCTCATTGACCTGAAAAACTTCCATATGCCGTTCCTGTAATGAAAGAAGAAATACACAAGCAAATCTCTCAGTACACTAATTTCCCCTCCAAAAATAAAACATAAATTTTGATTTGAATCAAAATATTCCTGCCCTTGAATAACAAGTCAAACATTTGGTGTAATTATCCAGATGCTATTTTCCTCTTTTTTCAAGTATGTTTTTCCTTTTTTTCAAATCACTATTAACTTTTTTAAGAAAAATAACATTTCACATTGATTAACAGTAGCCACATTTTCCAATTATGTGGATAATGAGTTCAGGAGCAGTGGCCCAGAAAATGGACAGGAGACTCTGTTCCAAACTAATATTAATAATATTTTGGTATTTTGAAAAAGAAAAATAAGAGACTGTGGAACTAATGATGACAGATCTTTACTGTTAATTAATCAAATTGCCTCAAAATAGAGTTCAGCAGGTGGAAATAATTAGCAGCTAATTGTCTTCTGTTTATTACTCTTTGGAGATATAAATCCATCCACTGCACTCATTTTACAGTATTTACTAAAAAGCCAATAATAAATAAATCAGAAACATGATTGTTGTTATGGTAATAATATTTATGTTTGCTTTCTGAGATAATACATATAATATTAAACAACACATGTCCCTTTGAATTAAAAATATCTGTTAACCAGATGCATACATTTAGCTTTAATAAAAATGATTTTTCTTTTGTCTTTGAATAAGCTTAAGTAACTGATATAAAGAAGAAACAATTTTTTAGCATGATAAAGATAGTCAATATGCATCCTGATGAGGTATGAGTAGTGTTGAAAATTTAGATTTGGTAAGAAATATGCTCCTTAGAAATATGACTTTATTTTTTAAGTTTAATACTACTATTTGGAACAAATTTTTTTGTATATTAATTAGATACATATTTTGTGTATTAGGTAAAAATTTCAAATCTGAAACTTCTATCTCTGTAATATTGGGCTTCTCATTTAAGAAATAAAGATAAAAATCATAACAATTCCATAAAGCAATAATGCCTCTTAGGAACTGAGATAATTCTTGACACTTAATAAATGCTCAATTAAAAATTTTCTGTTATTATGAATTACTACTACTATTATAGTTACAGGTAATAATTTTACTATTTTAAAATTTGCCTATTATCTAAATTATTAATTTTGTTGACACATTTGAAATATTCAGAACCACATGTTAAAACAGTATTTCTTAAAATTAACATTTCCTAGGAATGAATACTACTCACAGTTAAGATACACAGAAACATTCATATGTCAACTATATCATCCTTTAGGAGAATAGAGATAGATTATCCTTATTTTAAGGATCTTATTTGTTTTTGGATAGAGAGGAAGGGAAGAAAAAAGATAGCGTAAGAAACATCGATGTGATAGAGAAACAAGGCTGGGCTGCCTACAGCTCATGAACTGAGCAAGGCAGAGCCCATAACCTGAACATGTACCAGGAGCTGGAATCACCAGTGACCCCCACCCCCAACTCTGCTTTGCAAAACATGCCCAACCAACTGAGCCACACCAGTCAGGGAAACTTTCCTTTTTTGATGTTACACATAATCATCACCTATTTCCTCCTCAATATATATATTATGTATTGTCCCCCATATTTATTGTTTAATTTGGTGATTTTTTTTTCCCTTTGGTTTCTAGCTCTCCAGTTTCAGGTTTTGCCTGGGAAACATTTGGAAGTTTTGAACAAATACTTACTTAGAACCTCTAGTGGTTTTCTAAGAAAAGACACATCATTGGGGTAACATTTAAAATTATGTTTTATGTCTAAAAATGTTTTGGTTTTAACATTCTTTATTCATGGTTTCACTAGGTATGTTATCTCCATAAATTTTAGAGAAATTTGATTGACTCAAGTTGCCCCTTTTAGCTTCTGTGTGGTGCTCGCCACTATTCTTTTGTGCCAAGTGTCTCCAAGTACTTGTCCTCTTAGGTTTTATTTCTTCACACATAAGAAGTGCCCACCTAACTTCTGGAGTTTTGTGTTTTGAAGAGATTTGAGGGATAGTTCTTCTTTATTTTTAATATTTATTCATTATTATCAGAAAGTAGGGCCGGGAGGGGGGAAGAAAGGGAGAGAAACATCAATGTATGGTTGCCTTTCACCTGCCTTCAGCTACGGACCTGACTGGGGACTTGGCTTGCAACCTGATTATGTGCCCTGACTGGGAATTAAATCAGCGACCTTTAGGTTCACAGTCCAGTGCCTGCCGAACCAGCCAGGGCTGAGGGATAGTTCTTGATGTATTAAAATCATTCTCATGTTTTGAGGTCTCCAAATCACTTTTGTGGTTGCTTGTACTGGGCCTTCCCAGTGTGTCACATCTTTAGGATTCTGTGAATCAACCTCTGCTCACATTGACTTCAATTTCCTCTTCTTTAGTAAGTCATATGCCATTATCTTTAGAACTGATTTCCATCCTCACAAAATTGTGCTCTCTCTTACTTACTGTCATCTTATTTTCTATTCTTTTTTGATGGCTATGTTTATATATTTAAATTTTTCTTCTTCATTTTTTAATTTAGGAAAGTTTCTCAAAAAATAAAAACCAAGATAATCAACTGTGTTTAATCTGCCATATTTTATTCTTGTTTTGAAATACTGTTTCCTGTGCATCTAAACATCAAAAAGGCTATAGAAACTTTAACCACATCTCTCATACTGCTCCTGCAAAAAAAAAGAACAGATTCTTGTGCTGATTTGCATGTGGTTCGGAATAAATAATCCTAACACAAATGCTACTTTCAAAGTCTTACAGGCACAGCCTTTTAAAAGTAATGTACAATAAATAAATAAATAAATAAATAAAAGTAATGTACAAAGGGCAGAACTGCTACTAATGACACCCTTCACAAAAATCAAATCGTAATCCTAAACTTCAGACTATCTGGGTTAAATTGTAAAAGACATCTAAACCAATTGCATAAGATAGTTAGTGTCCCTTTAAAACAACCTCTCACTTATATTATGATCTATTTTCCATGAATCTAGGTAAATAGACACCAGCGATGGGACAATGGGTAGTGATGGTTGAGACCGGACCACAGTAGAGTTGAGAGAGAAGCCTGGCAGCCAAGAATGGGGAAGTCAGAATGGGGAGGGGGGTGTCAGTAAATCAAAATAGCGAAAATCGTGGTCGACCCATGAAGAAGCTGTAGATGTGATCCATAAAATCTGCCTTTCTGAGGCAGTAGAAATCATGTTGCCAGATGGTAATGATCTCACACTTGAACAAGCATCCTGATTACTCAATCGTAAGAACAGTGATGTGGAATAGTTAGGTGTGTAGTATTGGAATGACTTTTTGGGTTTCAGTCTTGACTCTCACACATACCAACTTTTGTGATCTGGGGGCTACATAAAAGGAGGCTTCTTTATTAGTGAAATGAATGTGATGTGGTACTTACTTATTGGGTTGTTACAAGGATTAAATGATATACCGTGGAAAGGGGTTAGCATGGAGGATCAAACATAAGAGCTCAATGAACTCCGGCTGCTGCTACTGAACTGCATCTCACTCACGACCATAAATCCTTGTTTCTCTGCAGTTGCTTAACTGTCCTTGCACCACACTGTCCTCCACTTGCCTCACTGAACTGCATATAACCAAGTTCTGATTTGCTTCAGCATTTAGAATTACATGACCCTGTAATGTCTTACATTGTGCTGAGGGTCCTATTATCCAAGGCAAAAGTTTGTAACTGAAACGTAGATATTTTTAGTACCTTTTATTTGCCTCATCCCTTATGGTTAAATGCTTATCTTTCATATTGTATTGATATTTAACTTCAATTGAAATATACTACTTTTATGTATGCTACATTTAGTCCTTTCGGAATGAATCACGTATGATAAGCATATACAAAATGAAACCATACCTATGCTTTAAAATATTTCTGAGATACCTCTTCTTCCAAGGGGTTTTCCTATAATTACAATCAATATTTCTTTTTTGATTCTCAACCAAACTTACAATAATTTATTGATAATAATGTACACATCACAATAATGACTTACCTAAGTATCCAATTCAGTTATTTTTAATAAGTTGAGGTAGTTGCCTAACAATGCCTCAATCCAGTTTAAAATATTTCTATCACTCCAAAAAAAAAAAAAAATCATTAATGCCCACTCCTTATTCCAACCCCTGGACCTAGCCAACTACCAGTCTAATTTCTCTATGTATACGTTTGCCTTTTCTGCATATTTTAACATAAATTGATTTGCATAATATGCAGTATATTTATGACTGATTTTTTTAGTTATGTATTTTTGGGACTTTATTTATGTAGGAGAATATAGCAGCACTCTGTTCTTTTTGTTACTGAGTAGCATTCTACTGTGTGGACACACCATTATGCTTATACATTTGCTAATTGATGGCTATTTGGGTTGTTTCCGCTTTCCTACCAATATGAATGCTGCTGTGAGCATTCACATACAAGCCTGTGTAGACACATATTTTCATTCATTTTAGGTGAATACCTATGAATCTCAACAGAACTTTGCATATTGCGTTTTTTATACCATGTATTACATTATACTTTAGTCAAATTATTTTTGGGGTCTATATTTACCTAGTCCAGTTCTCTAAATATAGATATTTCTCATAAATTTTTAATATAATGTGTTCCTTGCTAACTTATCCATTCCTGAAATATAAAATAATTTCTTCGATTTCCTAGCCAGGGCACATAACCAAGTTGCAAGCCAGGTCTCCAGCCAGATTCTGTAGCTGGAGGCAGGTGAGAGGCAACCATACACTGACGTCTCTCTCCCTCTCCACCTATATCCCTTTGCCTCTCTCTAAAAATAATAAAATATTTTTTAAAAAATAATAATTTCTGCTTGAATGACTTAAGTACCTTCACCTTCAACCTCTTAAGCATTACTTATGTAATCTAATTTGCTAAAATGGTACATAAAACATAACATTTTGGGAGATAGAATATTGATACTCTGTTTTATAAAGCTTTTAGGTAATCATTATTTTAAAGTATCAACATCATTAGGTAGTTAATAATTCTCATACTGGCTTAATAGTAAAATGTTTAAAATAGTTTTTAATAATGATTTCAAGCTGGTCACATTTACTATCTTGTTTCATCTTTCACTGACTTTCAGAAAAGAATCTCTGAAACAAAAAGAATTAAGAAACATCTACATAGACAAACTCCTATGTGGTAAGTGAAAAACAATTTCTTTAAATGGACACCTTCTATTTGTTATTGATTTCTCTTTCATTTTAAGCATTGAAAAAAATAATTTGTGCTTGAAATGAGTTTCTGAAAGTGGCAATAGTTTTAAACTCAGTGGTTGTTCTTGCTTTTTTATGTATATAAAAGAAAGAAGGATTAGTTTTAATGGCAATTGTGTGCAGATTTTGTGTTGGTGGAGTTGGCAGAAACATCCATTATATAAAAATAAAGCGTACCTGGTTGGGGCATTAGAAAGGTTGTAATTTCATCTTTTGGTTCCCACTTGCAATTTCTGACTTCAGCAATTTCATGAAAATTACAGTTTGAAGCCTACATAATGCACTTTATTTTCTATTCTTAAAACTTGAGGAGGGAAGGGAGAGCTCAATTCATGGCAAGAAACCCACAGTATAACTACTGTTGCTTGGGAATATAACTTCTAGATAAACAATTAAAAGTATAACCTAATAAGACTCCTTCAATTTTGTTTTTGCTTATTTCCCCTCTCTTTCCCTTTTAGTTTCTTATTTTACATTTTCACTGGTCTCAGGGTGAAATTAGGAATCTCTGTTACAGTTCTCAGGCATTGTGCATTAGATTAAATATGAAATAGCAATGCATACTTTTAAATTTTAACCACAAAATTAGATATCCTATCATTGGAACTGATTTTACCTGTTTTTGGAAAATATTTTTATGAGTAAAATTTGAAGAATAACTACTCATTAGAAAGAGAAGGGGAATGATGCTGGTTCTAGTTATAATGATGTTACAGGTGGTCGATGTATAACAGGGTTTTAGCACAATCTTTTAAATCTGTGCATCTCCATGAAAACCTCATTATACCATTTTGTTTCTGTGCTATGAAAGATAACCAAAATTACCATGAAATTGTGATACCTGTTGATACATATAAGTTATATACATTGCAAACTCCAATATAAAGTAGACACTATTTAGGTTGACAGAAGAAAATACATTATTTGAAAGGTGAAGTTGACAATTTCTACCCTTGAATGGACATCTATAGATCTTTGCATAGGAAGGAAAATGTACAATTTTCTTCTATATCATAAGCCTATACATCAACTGATTGCAATTAACAGATACGCTTTTCATATTTTCTCAGTGAAATCTAACTAGACCTTTAAATTTTTGCAAGAAAAAAAGTGTAATGTTATCAAGAATATAGCAATATGGACACACTAATTATGTAATTGTAAATTGATATAATGGAAAGCATTTTCATATTTACATTAAAAACTAAAAAAAAATATTCTGGGGATATATTTACATAAATAACAAAATACATTTTTAAAAAACTAAAAATATTTTTAATGCAGTATCATTTGTGTTGGGAAAATATAAAATATTTTAAATATTTCAAAGTAGAAATATGATTTGCTAAGGTATTACACATTCATGTTGCATGGTGATACACTATTAAAATATAAGTAAGATCTGTTAATATAGAAATTTCTTATTTTGCAATATGAAGTGAAAGAATAGAATGTTAAAACTGGTTTTACAGTATAATTGCAAGCATATATAGATGAATGAAGAAGAAATTAAAAAATGTAGCTGAACCTTGTTTTATTACAGTGGTTTGAATATGGACTATTTCATTTATTTGTATGCCAATTTTAATGTATTAATCACCCCTATATGTTATTTATTAAATGAACAAGAAACAGCCATACCTTCTCATTAAAGTTGTTCAAAGTTGGCTTTTAAAACCTACTGTATTCAAGTCCTGGTTGGCCTGGGTCAGTGGATTGGTTGGTGCTGGCCTGTGAACCCAAAGGTCACTAGTTCGATTCCCAGTCAGGGCAAATAACCAGGTTGCAAGCCAGGTGCCCCGCCAGGTCCTTAGCTGGAGGCAGGTCAAAGGCAACCATACACTGATGCTTCTCTCCCTTTCTTCCTCCCTTCCTACCCTTCTCTCTGAAAATAATGAATAAAATCTTTTCAAAAAACCTACTCTATTCAATTATTCATTCAATTATTCTTCTTTGTTTATTCAATTATTCTAGTCTGACCTTTTATTAATTCTCAGGAAGGTTATATTGCTTTTCTGGCCACTTTCAGGTATTAAAAAGGCCAGTTTAATCTAATAACACAAGCATCAAGTCCCTCTGGATCATGCTCTCTGTATCTCTTTGTCAGGACGTTCATTCCTATTCTTAAATTTCTTTTTCTAATAAATCAGTAATCCAGTAAGTACACTGTTTTTCTGAATTTTGCAAGCCACTTAGCAAGTTAATCAAACCCAAAGAGCAAGTTGAAGGAATCCAGTCAAGTCAGAAGCACAGGTGACAACCTGGATTTGTAACTGGATACTGATGTGGAGGGAGGGGACAGTCTTTTGGAACTGAGCCCTTAATCTGGTGTTATCTTCAGGTAAATAGTGTCAGAATTGAGTTGAATTTATAGGAGCCCCCAACAGGTGTCACAGAGCAGTTTAATGTGTGCACAATCCACATTTTGATGTTAGAAGTATGGTAGTGTTGCGTGGAGTATTTAGAGTAGAGGAGACTACAGGAGTGTATCTTATGCAATGAACATTGTTTTTCTTTTACATTCCCTAAAATGTTACAACTTAAAAATACTAAATAGTTCCCTGACTGGGTGACTCAGTTGGTTGGAGCATTGTCTCTTACACCAAAAATCTGGGGGTTCGATTCCCAGTTAGAGAACAAACCTAGGTGGAAGATTAGATCTCCAGTGGAGGTGTAGATGGGAGGCAACCAATTGTTTCTCTCACATTGATATGTCTTTCTCTTTCCCTCTATCTCTCTAAAGATCAATAAACATATCCTAGGGTGAGAATTAAAAGATATAGGTATGTTAAGCACATCTCCATCTTCTTTCATTCTTTTTGTTGTTGTTAGTGTAATTTCCTAGATTTTTAAAAAAGGTTTTATTCATTATTTTTAGAGAGAGGGAAGGGAGGGAGGAAGAAAGGAAGAGAAACCTCAATGTATGTTTGCCTTTCACCTGCCTCCAGCTACAGACCTGGCTAGAGACTTGGCTTGCAACCTGGTTATGTGCCCTGGCTGGGAATCAAACCAACGACCTTTAAGTTCACAGGCCAGCACCTTATCCACTGAGCCACCAGCCAGAGCTCCTACAATTTTTGATTATTAAATGAGTTAGACTCATTATTAAACCCAGAAGAAACAGCAGAGAATGTAACCTGAATTAGGAAAATGTACTAAAGGAACAAATTTTTAAATGCGTTTAAGATACACAAGTTCTCATAAACAGATGGTGAAATTGAAGCATATTAAATTTTTGAAACTTATTTGAGCAAATACTAATTCAAGTAAAGAGCACTGAATAGAAAGTAGTTAGGAGCACTCCACCGACAGCACCTAGGGAGGTTTTCAGAGATGCAGCAGAAGCAAACCAGAAAATTATTTGATTAGCTATGGCTTAAGTGGTTGTTTTATTTGGAAAAGCCTAGGTGGACATTTGTGATTGGCTGGTCTTCTTAACCTTGAGGCATTTACAGAAATTGACTCTGGCTCATGTTTTGGTTTGTTTAAGTAGGTGCTCAAAACAACAGGGCCACTTCAGTCTAATGCCTCCTTGTCCAGTTATTTTAACACAGATACTATAGTATTTTCCTTGACATTCACTTTTAGTACCACTGGAGCCTGTCAAATTTTGATATCAATAGTAATTTAAAATGTTGATGTTGTTTTATAGAGTGGTACTCCTGAAACCCACATGGTTTTATTAGCCAATGTCATCCCAATCAATTCAATAAAAAATAAATAAAATGTAAAAAGAGGATTAAATAAAATAAAATGAAATGCAAGAATACTCTTCTGGCTCTTTTACTTGGAAAAAAAAAAAGTTGGAACAACTTTCCAACACTTTCCCTTAAAAAAAAAATAGAATTATGTTTCTACCTGAGGTATTATGATGGTCCAATTTTGTGGGCATAAAACTTTCCTAAATATTGCTGTCAATGTTATTTAATCTTCTGCCACTCTCTTAGTCTTTTTCCCATTTTTGTCTACCTGCTTTTTAATTAAGGATTTTTCCAGTAGTTCAAATATTAATAATTAATTTGTTTTGTATTGATATTTTGTCCTGTACCTTTCTGAACTTATTAATGCTAATAGTTTTTTATGGATTTAGTTTTTTCTACATAAGAGTCATATTATTATCTGTAAATAAAAACACATTTTTTTACTTCTTTCTTTCCAGTTCAAAGATCTTCATTTCTTTTTCTTTACTAATTGTGTTGGCTAAAATTTTTAGTAGATTTTTTGTCTATATCACTTTTTCTATATCACATGATTGAGATGCTTATGTTGTTTTATCTTTTATTTTATTAATAAGGTATATATCATAAACTGATTTTTACATGTTAAACCAACCTTTGTTATATAGATAAATCTCACTCATGATGTTTTATTCTTTTATGTATTGCTGAATTCAGTTTGCTATTAATTTCAAGGATTTATATGACCCTCTTTCTTATATCACTGTATCATCTGAGAGAGGGGGAAGAGAGAATAATAGATCAATAAATCAGGTGTAGTAAATTGTTAACAATGGGAGACCAGGGTGAAGGAAATTTTTCATACTGTCCTTTCAACTTTTCTTTTAGTTTGATATTATTTCACAATAACAAAACAAGTTTTAGAAATTTGGCCAGCACTTGTTGAGCATTCTGTATGCTGAGAAATAAACTTGCTCTCAGAAAAATGAGATTTACACATGGGAAAGAACTTTACTAAAAGCTACTGTCTGGAGCTGAGTTTGATCAGAAACACCCTACATCAGCCAAACCACACATTTTCATACAGCCACAGCCACCTGATGCAGAATTGCCTCAGCTAATCTGTGTGCATGAATATGAATAATTATTGTTTTAAGCCATTGAATCTGGGGTTGGTTTATTATACAGTGTTATTGTGGGTATCTCTAACTTATCTAGCTAGCTTTCTTTCTTGGTTCCAGACACTTATTGGGAAGATCATTTTTTCATGCATCTCACAGCTCATTGTGGTGTAAAATGATGCAAACATCTTGTTTTGCTTATTTTCAAGAAGGTTTTAAGGCATATAAAAAACTAGGGTATTTCAAAAAGTCTTTTGGTTTTAGATCAAATGACACACAATTCTTGATTGATATTTCAAACAAGAATCTGAAGCTACTCACTAGAATTCAACTAATGCCCCAAATTCTACTACATGAAATCCACTCTGCCATAGTTCACTAGAGCTATCAAATGGTCCTCTGCCAATGGTGTTCCTTTTTTTTTTTTTTAAGATTTTATTTATTATTTTTTCATAGTGAGGGGAGGGGAAAGAGGCAGAGAGGGTGAGAGACATCAATGTATGGTTGCCTTTCACCTGCCTCTGGCTACGGACCTGGCTGGAGACTTGGCTTGCATCCTGATTATGTGCCCTGGCTGGGAATCGAACCAGCAATCTTTGGGTTCACAGGCCGGCACCTTACCTATTGTGCCACCAGCCAGGGCTGGTGTTCTTTCTTTATCACCCAAATCCCAGCATTTGAGTAGGAGAAAGAAAAAGGAAAGAAAAGAAAAGAAAAAAAAAAAGAATAGTTTACTGTTCTGTTGTCATAAATGCATTTATTTTCAAGGTGATATTACAAATCATTGTTTATTTTTTTATGATTTAGATTTTTAAAAACAAATAATTTCAGCTGTCCCATTGGAACCATATACTAACATGGGCTTAGCACAGGCAAAAAGAAGGTAAAAAAATAGGTAAATTTATGTTAAGAAGAGAAGTTTCTGTGTATTATCTATCTATCTACTTATCTATCACCTGTCATCTATCTATATCATCTACCTATCTATACATATATCTATCTAATATGTATGTATTTTTGAGGTATGTATCATAGGAACTACTCATTTATTATATTTTGATTAAAATCATGACTTTTATACTATCTTATGTTTTACATGGTACATTTGCCAATTAACACTTAAATATAAAAATATTCTTTTCTCTTTCAAAGTCTAGCTGTATTTGTGTCAATAGATTTGTGTTCTCATATGTTACTTCTACACAAATTGATTTCTTCATTACTTATTTACTGTTATAAATTTTAAACTATTTTGTATTAAATTGAGATCATGTGTAAAGATGCAAAAAAATAAAAAAAATAAAAAATAAAAAATAAGCACCTGTGCACTACCACTCAATCTCAGCTACATTTAATCCATAGAAAGTATGGTTACTATTGCTTCTTCAATTCAGATATTTCATCTCCCATGTAATTATTAATAAAATTCTAGGTATCCTAATATTTAAACTGAAACACATTCAATAGAAGGGGGGATAGAGAGAATCCTTATCAAAATCACTTTTTTGAAAAACAGAGAAATTAGACTTAAGAATTTTCAACTCTATCATCCTAAAGTAGATTCTATAATTTAAAAACCCAAAATTTCCCAGATAAAGTGAATTTAAAATAACTAGCCATACATACTTCTTTCTAGTACATGCAGAATACCTTACCTTTATACTGAATTACACTAGCTCCATATCTAAGAATATTAGTAATTTATGCTCAAATAACTGTTAGGGGAAAATGGATTAAGTTGAAAATAGCCTATTATAAATTGGTTAAGCTAGAACCATGAGAAGAGAAAAACAAAATAAAATACACTTTATTTTACTTTAAAAGTCCTGGTTGCTAAGAAATAATTTCAGTGATTCTCTGTTACCTAAATAAAAATGAACTATTTTCTGTCAAGTGGGTATACTTAAATACATTCAGACATAGAAACCACATAAAAGTTGCTTCATAAATGGTATTCATCTATCTATATTTAATTACATAATTATCCCTCAGTTCCTTCCAATTAAGTGTGCTCTTCACTTTTAATAGGTTTATTGAGATTTGTATGACATTTCATACAAATGAAATTATGTATTATGTGGCCATTTGTGTCTGGATTCTTTTCACTTAATGTTTTGAAGCTTCAATCATGTTGTAGTGTGTGAGAGTCAGTCATTCATTTTTATTGCAAAATAATATTCTATTGTATTAATTTATTCATTCAATCATTTGATGGCTATTTGGAATTTTTGTACTTTTGGTTGCTACAAGTAATTATTCTATGAACATATGTTTCCCTTCCTCCTGGCATTTAATTGACATATAATAAGTCAATTTAATATTTTGAGAAACTGTCCAACTATTTTCTAAAGCAGCTGCATCATTTTGCATTCTCACAAGCAATGTATAATAATTATGATTTCTTCACATCTTTACCAATACTTTTTGCTATTGTCTTTTGGATTATAGCTATTCTTGTAAGTATAAAGTGGCATCGTATCATGATTTTGATTTGCATTCCTCTAATGACTAATAATGTTGAGCATCTTTTCTTGTGCCTAATGTCAATTAGTTTCCTTAGATAAACAGCTATTTGAATCTTTGGCTCATTTAAAATTTGTTTTTTTATTGTTAAATTGAAGAGGTGCTTTATATATTTTGGATAAAACTCCTTACTAGGTATATTAACTATAAATATTTTTACTATTACATGGATTTTCATTTTCTTGATGGTATTGTCTATAGCACAAATTTTTTTATTAAATTTTTCCTTTTCTCTTTTTTTGGGGGGTCAATTTTACTCTTTTTGCTTAATTTAAACCATTGACTAACCCAAACTCATGAAGATTATTTACTCACAAACTTTTCTTTTAAACTTTTTAGAGTTGTAATTTTTACTTTTAGGTTTATAATCTATTTAGAGTTTCTTTTGTGTATGGTGTGAGGTAGCACTTCCCCTTCATTCTTTTATATGTGGCATCCAGTGTTTTCGGCTTTCACTCATCATAAATCTATTGACATAAATGTAGAAATTTATTTCTGTCCTTTTAATTTTATTCCATTGATCAATATGTCTTTTCTTTTGCCAATATCACACTACTCATATATTGATTACTGCAGATATATATTAATTAAAATAAGATAGTGTAAATTCTCCAACTTTGATATTTTTGCAAAATATTTTTCACTTTTATAGATTCTTGCATTTTCATAAGAATTTTAAGATTAATTTAATAATTCATACCAAAGAGATAACTGGTATTGAATCTGTAGATCGATTTGGGGAGCATTGACATTTTTAAAATCTTGTCTTCACCCATCCATATGCATGTAACATTCTTCTGATTATCTAAGTCTTCTTTAATTTCTTTCAACAATGTTTTACTATTGTCGACATACAAGTATTGTATTTATTTTTTTTTTTATTTTTTTATTTTTTAGGTTATATTTCTCTTTATTCACATTTTTCATGTGTGAAGCAAACTCACATGAACAGATTATTGATAGCATTGTATTTTATAATGGATGTGGCAGTGAGTAAAGTTTTTAAAACTGTTAGGCTTTTTTTCAAAGCCCATAATACAGTTGAGCAATTTTCTTTTTTTTTTTTTTTTTTTTTTTTTTTTTTTTTTTTTTTTTTTTTTTTTTTTTTTTTTTTTTTTTTTTTTTTTTTTTTATTTAATTTTTTTTTTTAATTTTATTGTTGTTGTATTACATCCATCCCCTTTTTGCTCCCCTCTGTCCCCCCACCCACCCACCCATTCCCCCCCAAAGTCAATCCCACCTGTTGTCCATGTCCATGGTTCCTTTATACTTGTTAAATTAATTCCTAAGTATTTTATTATTTTGATGCTACCTTAAATGTAGTTGTTTCATAAATACATTTTTAGATTATTTATTGCTAGTTAGGCAATATAACTTATTTTTGTATATTAAATTTGTAACCTATAGCTGTGGTTAAATTTGTATTAGCTCTAGTAATTTTCTCTCATGTGTGTGGGTTTATTTGTATTTTTTACATAAGATCATTTCATCTGCAAATAGATATAGTTTTATGTTTTCCTTTGAAATTTAGAATCCTTTTATTTCATTTGTTGGCATAATTACAATTGCCCAAGCTAAATCCTTTAGCAAAATGGCCACCACAAGTGGCAAGAGTTCATATTCTTGTATTATGCCTAATCTTATGGGGAAAGTTTTCATTAAGGAATTTATGAACCTAGCAGCATCCCATCTGGAATCCAAGGGTTTTACACAATGGGAAGATTTTATGGGAAGAAGGGTGGGCAAGGGAGACATTAAAAGAAAAGGTAGAATAATTTTTAGATGAGGACATCTTTTTTTGGAGACAAAAACAGCATTTTACTATGCTCATTGCTCTTCTTTCTATGGTGATTGGAGGTCAGAAGGGGTTAGAAAGGCCCACTTGACAGATTACTTTACTGGTGGTTGGCTAGAAAGTTCCAGACTGGTTAAGATTACATTTCTGAGAAAGGTTGAAACTGAAATTAGATCAGGTGTTGAATCTAGGTTTGGTATGATGAGCTTTTAGCATGTGTAATGCCATTTTGTGCCTATGATTATCTCTTTAACAGTAATTCACAATTCTTGCCAAGATTCAATACATTTTCTTGAATAACGTTTCTCCAGTGGGAAAATTTAGATGCTAAGTAATAGTTTTAAATTTTTTTTACCATTTAAATTGCTATTTGGGTGGGTTGAGGGTCTGCCAAGTTCCTTACTCAGAAGTCCCACCTTCTGAATATATATATTTTAATTTAACAGTGTTGATAAAAAGATTTATGGTCTAGCATTTCAGGTTTTCCATTGCTCTCCCAACTGCATCCCCTCACAAGCACCAACAATAGCATCTTGCTACAATCAGTCTCATTCATTCTCTCCTTAGCTCATGCTGGAAAGCTGAATCTTGACTATACACATAGCATCTAATCTATTGCCAGAGCCAACCACTTATGATCCAGTGGAATATCACCTTCTCATCGTCTTAACTGTTGTATGCTTCAGTTAATCCAATGACATCAATGTGGGTTTCAGTCTCCACTATTTTCTAATTACCTTTTGATTTAAAAATACCAATAAGAACTAATACATAAAAATTGCAATTGTATATAGGCTTTTTGTACAAATTTACTGCTTTCTCTAAACTGTGTAATCTAAAAGAAAATAAGAATGACAATTAAAAGCCTTTCAATTGATTTAATTATCTGTTTGCCTTCTATGCTTACACTGTCACTGTAGTCTGAATCACTCACTTAAAACAAACTTTTAACACATTTTGCCTCTTCTATTTGTCAACATTTTAGGTTAATGGTGTATATTCTCTCTTCAGAAGATCATTATTTAACCCTTCTCTCAATAACTTCCTTCAAGCACATTTCCATTTCACCATACTTCTTTCTACCACCTTTTCAGGGTATGTTCAAAATCTATATAAGAAATTGAGTATGGTCATGTGCCATTAACAATGAGTCTATGTTCTGAGAAATGCGTCATTGAACAATTGTACACTTACACTTAGATGGGATAGCCTACTATATGATATAGCCTATTGCTCTTATGCTACTAACCTGTATGGCACGTTACTATACTGAATACCACCATCAATTGTAACATAATAGCATTTGTGATTCTAAACATGAAGGCACAGTAAAAATACAGCATAAAAATAATAAAATTATGTACCTATATAGTACACTTACCATGAATGGAGCTTGCAGGATAGGAACTTGCTCTGGGTGAGTCAATGAGTGAGTGGTGAGTGAATGTGAAGACCTAGGACATGACTGGATATTGTTGTTGACTTTATAAATACTCTACACTTAGGCTACACTAAACTTATATAATAACATACAATTAAGCCAATCATAATATGAAATAATTTCAAGCAAGAGATGTGGTAAACATAGATATATGATGTCATAATATGGCATATTGTTTTATGGTAACTTTTAAGTAGAAAGGGTTCATTATAAAATAAATAAAAAGTGTAGTAAACATAAACCAGTAACGGTCATTTGGTATCATTATCAAGTAGTGTGTACTGTACATAATTGCTTGTGCTATACTCTTATACACAATAGACACTGTAGCAGGTTTTTTAAACAAGCATCATTACAGACATGTGAGTAATACACTATACTATTACTTTAAGACAGTTATAATGTCACTATGTGACAGGAGTCTCAGCCTTATTATAATCTTAGGGACCAGTGTCATAAATGTGGTTGGTCATTGACTGAATTGTTGTTATGCAGCACAATTGTGAATTTCATATATACAGTATTACTCTCTTTAAATGTTGACCTTTAATTTTTAAGAACTCTTTTTCTATTCTCAAGACTTTTAACATTCCTGGGGCATAATTATATCTATGCTTTCTTGTGCTTAATATACAATTAGGAGTTCTATGCTATACGTTATGTTGATTTTTTAATTTTAGTAGGATATCTAAGTAGTGCACATTGGGATAAATAATTGAAACTTTTCTATGCTATTTCCCAGAAATTATTTGGTTTCTATTCTTTGGAAACTCCATTATACAAAGGAAAAGCAGTATACTATTGTTAAGAGGTCTGAATTCCAGCCTCAGAAGAATTTATTTCAAACTCAAATGAACACATTTTGGAAGACATATATACATTGCATCTAATTGTCTGATTTTGGGCAAATTACTTACGTCATTGAGCCTGTATTTCTACAAAATAAAAAATGTGGACACAGTGATTTCTAACAATTTCCTCTATTATAAAATTATTCTTTCTGTGGCCTAGAAAGTTGCCAATCATGGTTGACCATAATTGACTTGCTCATGTCAAAACCTGGATAGATTGATAGTGGGAAGCTTGCCAAGACCCATCCTAGTGGTGGAATGTTCTTTGGAGCAGGCCATATCTGGAGGCTATTAGTATGACTTGCTCATAAATGGCTCTCCATCCCTCAGGGTAGGTAGGACTTGACTGCCACCAACTCCTTTTATTAATGTGTAATCATTTCATATTTCAAGAAGTCTAAAAAATTTAAAAGAGTTAAAATAAGGCATATCCTATACTATTTAAAGGAAGTTTATTTAATAAACTTTAAAACTTTTGGAAGATCACAATGTACTTACCTTACCCCACTCCTCTTTCCACCACACACAACCTTTTCAATACGGCCAAGACTACTATTATCCAGCTTGAAATTAGGAGTGGAAAGGTGGTGGAAGAGATGAAAGCCAAAAGCAACATTGCAGCTAATAAGGAAACCCAATTTGTCAAGTCAATGTAACCATTTGCCAAATAATGTTTTAAATTATGTAAATAGTCCAGTGCATACTATAGACCAGTTCCAGAGTTATGTTAACCTATGCATTGATGAGTTATGTGGATTTTCACAGACTAATTTACGAACTCACAAGAAAGAACTAAAGAGTGCATGCATCTTTTTATTCTTTACAAACAAGTATTAAGTTCTTTTTCTGACAATACACATGACTTGGTATCTACAACCAGTCAGCCTATCTACCATGTTAGTCTCCTTATCAGGTTACATTGAAAATTCCCTCCTAGAACACTCAATAAACATTCTCATATGTGTATCATAAACCTTTGTTTTATGTGCCAGGCTGAGAAAGAGCAGGGAAATTCTGTGGAAGGTCTTTCATTCCCAGGTCATTTGCTCACAAGTTCAGTCGGAGGATGAACAAAGGTGTTTGGGGAGGGGAATGAATGAATTCAACAATGATATTTTCCCAGGAGACTCATAGTGCTGTAGGCCAGTTTGAACTACAAGGTGAGAGACCAGATATTACAATTGGCAGCCTCACTTGGACAGGTAATGAGAGAGCTGTGCATGGTTCATTAGTCAGTGTGATAGGAAATTGTGAGACTAGGTGAACTACTTTATTAGGTGTCAACATTACAGGCCTTAGAGACACTTTTGTAACAAGGACCTCTATTTTGATTTACCCTACACTTACTCAGAAATAGTGGGATTGATCATTATTTAACTTTGGAATGGGAGCTCTGTTAAAGCCACAAAGGATTATGACTGGTGAGGTTGAATTACCTTGAAGTTGAGCTCTTCTTGACCAATTCAGTATACAATCTAGGAAGACTGGAACATCCACAGGCCCCATAAACCAGGCCATAGCATATATGTTGAGATATGAGATACTTGCAATGTTCTACCTTGGAATAACACAATCTGAGATACAGTTTGTTTTTAGTAAAATTATACATCATCAGTGACATGGTCTATCTCCATTTAACAAAGATTTTTATGCACTATGTATGTGCCAGACACTGAAATAGTTAGACACTAGGCATGATTTACATGTTATTGAGCAACTATAATTTATTTGGTGCCTGTTATGGGCAAGGAGTCTTTTTCTTCACATGTTTAAAGTATGATTTCTTTTAGTATCCTATAAATCCTATGAGATAAATCAATATTTCCTCTTTTACAGATAAAGAAATAGAGACATAGAGAATTTAATTAATACATTTTTACCACACAGTTAATATATGATGGCAAACAGAAATCAAGCCTCTGAAATATTTGTTGTCACCATAAGATTTTAATATGCCAAATGTATAATATATTGCAGTATATAACACATATAAAGTGTATGATACAAGTATCATAATAATATGTATATCATGTATATATCTTATATATAAGATAAATATTAATACATCATATATGATAATGTATTGATAATAACATCATATGTGCAGTAGTTCACTTAGGCAAAATAATAACTGAGAAATATAAAACTGGGACTGACTTTGAAAAGTATAACATGGAGAAGACATTATTTAAATGCAGAGAAAAATTCAGATAATAGCAGGTGATAAGAAAAATAAACTAAGTATGGTGTGGCAGTAGAAGGAAAGAAATACCTCAAGCTAAGGGAGCAAGTGATAACCTAAAACATGGTATTGTGTTTCCCAGTTTGCTAGAAGCACATGATGCCTCTGAAAATTTTCTCAGGTATAGCAACCACTCAATACTAGAAACTTGATTAAATATTTATTTTCTACCTTAGAATAAAAAAAAAATCTTTAGAATTGCTTAGAGGCATCTAGCCTGAAGTATCTACAAGGGCAGAGATTAATTGATTACTCAACAGTTTTCTGAGTGTATTTCCAAGAAGTTCTTTAAAACATTATTTTTGTTCTTTATATCTTTTTTTAAGGTTTTATTCATTATTTTCAGAGAGAAGGGCAGGAAGGTAGGAGAAAGGGAGAGAAGCATCAGTGAATGGTTGCTTTTCACCTGCCTCCAGCTAAGGACCTGGCTGGAGGCCTGGCTTGCAACCTGGTTATGTACCCTGACTGGGGAATCAAACCATGACCTATGGGTTCTCAGCTGGCGCCAATCTACTGAGCCATACCAGCCAGGTGTTCTTTATATCTTAATGTAATTTATTTGCACAAAGAAAGTGACAAATGTCATAAAACATTGAGATACTATAGAGCTATAGCACAGGGGACATCACACCTGAATTAGATGTCAAGAACCTATCAGGCAGCCCTGGCTGGTGGCACAGTGGATAAGGTGCCGGCCTGCAAACCCAAAGGTTGCTGGTTCGATTTCCCAGCCAGGGCACATAACCAGGTTGCAAGCCAAGTCTTCAGCCTGATCCATGGCTGGAGGCAGACGAAAGGCAACCATACATTGATGACTCTGCCCCTCTCTCTAAAAATAATAAATAAAATATTAAAAAAAAAAAAAAAAGAACCTATCAGGCACCTGAGCAAAGTGTGCAGACCATTTTAAGCAAGGACATTTGAGGGCCCTGATAAAAGTATAAAAATAACAGTCACAGTTATGGAAAATGCAAGGGCACCAGCCAGGCTAATAGATGACTGAGGGACTTTTTTTTTTTTTTTTTTTTTTTTTTT